>OZ026556.1:837500-850000 GCA_964020155.1 Chondrilla cf. caribensis | reverse complement strand
TATTAATTTCTCATTAGCCACCTTACAGGAGATTTATTCACAAACCTATACTGCACACTGTACTACGTATTAGTAAACTGGCTACACCAGGTCTTGGTGTTAGACCTTTAGGATCACCTAGAAAGAACGATCATGGCTGTTTCCTCGAACAATGACGTCTACCCTACCCCTATACCCCTACCTCTACTAAACCTAACTCTACCCTATCCCTACCTCTAAAAACTAACTCTACCCTACCCCTACCTCTAAAACCAAACTCTACCCTATCCCTACCTCTAAAACCTAACTCTACCCTACCCCCTACCCCTACCTTCACACTGATGTCACCAAGAAGCTATAAAATAGCAGTAAACGGCTGTGATCGTTCTTCCTAGGTGATCCGACCTTCACCTTCATTGATACCCCACCATGTGACGGGTATTGTGTGGTTGCCAAGTCAATAATGATAATTAGAGGAAGAAGAAGCAACACTGCAACATGAGTTGCAATGTTGCTCTTTCACCATAAATACTACATCACTATCATAATAATAAAACGGTGATATTATGAAAAGTGTTTTACCTGTACTTTCAGCAACACAGATGAAGACAACCAGGGAGAAAATAACGTTCATTTTCATTCGAAATGTACAGGACCGTTTGCAGCATCAATGTACAGAAGCAGTGTCACGTGGTTCAGGTCAGATGATACACGAGACCACGGCATCGAGTTATCTAATAGAAATATCGCACTATAATATTAGGCATTCTCATGTAAATTTCCATTGTCCGCAAGTTTTTATCGACTGGATTGCCATTCAAAAAAAAACGCTCACGGGTGCGTTATATACCAAAATGATGCTCGAAGCATGTTCTACAAAGTGCCCTATACAATTAAATATGCAAGGAAAACCCGGAGGAAGATGGAAGAGCCTTCAAAAGTCTATTGAAAGTGTTTTCGGTAGATAACGGCGTACATAAGCAGTCCATTTTATCACTCAAATGTCGAAAATATTACTTACCATGGCTCTTCAACCTTTAAAACATCAGGTGGATGAGAACGAGCTATATAATAGCCTTCGATATGTAGTACTGCAATTTTTCGTCCGTCCGAAGTTTCCAATTCATAATTCCCATTTCAAAGGATTTGGCAACTAAGTTTCCGCCTCGAAACAGCCGTGAGGCCAGCACGTGACAGACTGTAGACAATCATACGTATCATGGCAGGGCAAGATAAATTTTGCACTTGACGTTTTCCTAGCTCAAATGTTCAGCAACATTCTACCCTATAGGATAAAACATCGCTGTAAAATGTCGACTTAGGATAATATTCGGATGGGTCTTTTGCTATGACAGCCCAGCTGCTGCAACCAAATTCCCAATATCTGATTGAGCTTATGGAACGGCCATTTGGGAACAGAGCGAACTGTGGTAACATGCTAATGTTTGGAAATGAGGTCGCTGTTCCAACTTCCATCCTGTGTCACGCTGCCATTTTTAGCCGTTCCTTATTATTATGCAATTATGCATGATGTGGCGCCGAATGTGCGCTATGATAACAGCATGGTCAACAAATATTAGTGCTATGAATGTGGTTAACGAGTACCGACCTCGGGTTGATGGAGATGGATTTCTGCCCCCTTTTCTGCCTAATCTTGGCGCTGGGTCTCTGTAATTATTTTCCTGGGAATGGCGCAAGTGGTAAGTTTACACGTTCGGAAAACAGCTTGTGATAAATCTAGTTGAAACTGTTTCCACCAACCGAACCTCTTCGCTGTTGTCTCACTCGGATCCCATTCAGACGTGTTTCCTTTGTATAGATCTCTCTGTTGTTTTCGGTATCGTTGGAATATACTCGTACAAGCGTGATCCTAATGTCTGCTGTAGCAAAAGTTCCAAGTACATTGTATGTCCTTTAGCCTGACCGGCTTCGGAACGTGCGTACCTCCGTGTGTGTAGACCGCGTGTAACTGGACTGGTATGACTACTAATGTAAGAATTCGGTATTGTACTGGTCATCATACTACTCAATACGCATGACGTGTCCATTCCACCTGTAGACTCAGTAACAGCTAACGAAAATACGTTGAGCGTGACGTGTGATGTAATCGTAAATCTATAGCCTGTAGACCCCATATAACCATAGACACTACGTAGTTTAGAGTGTCTGTGATATAACTGATGCAGCTGGTACTATCCGTCTATTGTACTCGTGATTTCGTAGGCATTTACTCGCATCAAAGTAGCCTATTGAGCTCATAACCATGTCGGCTGTTGATTAATTAGACTATCCAAGTGCTGTGTGTGTTGTAGACTACCCTTGATATCGGAGGGGGGTATAATCACACCTTGCAATGGTCATCCAATGCATGGTTCAACCAAAGCTCTCATTTATCAGAGTCGTTCGCAACCCACCTTCACTGAGTTGTGGACAATGTACCCTGGTTTGTCCAACACCAGGTTTATTTGACACATCTTTAAGGCACAGTTGTGGTTGGACGAGCCAGGTCCCACTGTGTGTCACATGTACCATACTTCATTGCTGTATTTGAAGTCTATTCAACCACATCTTAAACAGCATGACAGTCTTTACCCACTCTGTTAACTGTCTCACTAGCACCTTCATGTGCTAATGATCAATCAGTAATTTGTTAGTTTGTCCCATCAATTTCTGCATGATCCTAACTAGTGGCATTTTGTTATGTATGTACATGACATTGTACTGTATGTACTGCATGTATATGTACTATATTGCAACCACAATACAATTCTAGTGTTGTACTTGAAGTAGAGGATGCTAACACTGTTAGTCACAAGCTCTACACAAGTCAAAGAAATAAAGGTTTTTTGAATGCCAATATTGATAACCAACTGATACAGTATATAATATAATTGGTACTAATACTAAATTGATCCGAATATTTCTTTGCACAAAGCTACTTGTTACCATGATCACTCACTCCTGGTGTGTAGTATTGAACACCTCTCACTCATAGCTTAGTTGCACTGTTCTTCCTTCTTTTGGTACTTTTCAGGTACCTGTGAGTTTCCCTCTATCCCATCGGCACCATCTGACGGAAGAGGTACAGGTAGCCTTCCTTCAAACACACAGTACATCATTCCAACAATGAACTTCACTGGATGTGGAGAAATAACAGATTGGACTATAGAGGGACAGGGTACTGGTGATGTTAAAAGCGTCAAGATAGAACTCCAGCTCTTCCGTCCTGATCCTACACGATCTACTGTGTTCACTGAAGTAACCAGTTCTATTATGACTACTAGTGTCCCTAACAATGTAGTATCAACACACACTTTGACATCAATTGGATTCACATTCTCTCCTGGAGATGTACTGGGATTCTACTATCCTAACAATATGGGCGGCTTTCTTGAAGTTCGCCATACAAACTCCTTCAGCACTCACTCTGTACTAACATTAGGTACCACTCCAACAGCTAGTATAGTCACTGCAACAGCTCCTGCTGGTACATCCAGATTGTTCGTTCCACTGATGTCTGTTTCTGGTGAGTTGTCTTATCTCATGTTAGTACATTCAGTACTGTATTCTCATCACTGTGTGTGTGTTTGTCTACTGTGTGTAGTGAGCTGTATGGAATGTCCAAGGAGTAACACCATTACAGGAACGCTCACAGTTAGTCAACCTGGTGTGGAAACTACCACACCTTCATCATCCTCTGGTACAGCATCTGCAATATTTACAACTACCAATTCTATTGGCGTAACCAATTTTACTGGAATACCTACGCCCTCCAATACAGCTGATTCCAGTGGATCAGACATTCCTGTAGGTGTGCCCATTGCTGTGGTGCTAGTCCCGTTAATCCTGGCTGTAGTTGTAGCTGTCGTGATAATTGTGATAGTCGTTGTCAGCGTGAGGAGGAAGAACTCTGGAGAAGTATCCCTCAGAGATGTCTAATACCCCACTGGACAATAGCTACGATACTGTCAGTGAGTTCATCGTGAGAATAGGCCTCATCTTACTGTGATGATGATAGTTGTGATACCACCAGGTCCAGTATAAGTGTAATATGTACAATCACACTACATGAGAATGGCTGTTGCTAATGAGTATAGTAGAGGGTACGTACGTATGTGTCATTGAAATAATCTTGTGATGATGATTCTTGCAATGCTCCTGGGTCTGCTAAGTGTATTATGTATTCACGTTGGATAACAATGGCTGTGATGCCACCATGAATATGTATGTTATAGTACATTATAATTGTTATACTAATGTTTTGTTTTGTGTTTTTGTTCTGTTACATTATGCACTGATTACCTAGTACTTGAAACTCTATGATCAATTATAAGGGATTCTCTGTGTGAACATTTCAAGTATTTGTTTTATTACATCACACGCTGACCTCATCTCAGTATGTGTTGTACTTGGAACATTGTGATTCATTGGGATTAAGTTATAAGGGATTCTCTTGAACTCTTGGAAAAGAAGCAAGTGTGTGTGACAGCATAGTATTGCACGGAGCATTGTATACAGTACACATGTATGTATTCACGATGTGTTTATATTGTATACCAATTTTTCATTTGGACTATATTATCACATAACTATATAATTAAAATTATTATGCTATGTACATATGTATTATAATACAAAAATGTGTTGTGTGTACGAGTGGCAGATATTATGTATAATGAATGTATGTATACTCATGCAGAAACCATTATGAAGATAGTTGCATGTGAGCTGTTTCAATACTGCCATTTGGTACGTGTAGACACATGATTCAATATGACTGCATGCTGAAGGGTTTATGAATATCATCACTTCATGGATTGCAATTGATCAAACCACAATGCACGAGTGTTGTGTGTTTTGTAAGTGCAATGAGTACTGTTACAAAAATTGAACAATTTGCAATGTCATCTCACTAAATAAGACAATCGTTTATTTCTATAAACACAAAACTAATAATTATTAGCAGTCCACATCAGCATGGAGATTAGTGACATTAACAGGAATGAGGGAGGAGTTTGTGACGTACTGCAGCTGGTCCCTGTTCCCCTGCACATAGGTCCCGAAGAAGGCGGACATCACACTGGAGACAGTGTGTCTGTAGAGCACTCCATTGTTGTGTTCGTCTGTCTTGCACATGTGGGCAAGATGACAAACTACCACAAGTAGGGAGAGCGGAGATGATGATAGGCCATACACACAGGTACAGTGACAATGACACACCTTGTACAGCACTCACTGGTGAGGTGGTGATAACACACTGTATAGTACATATATAGATGAGGTAACGGTCCATCTTGTACAACACAGAGACAATAATGCACCTTGTACAGCACTCACAAGTAAGATGACAATGACACTCGAGTATCTAAAGTATCTGGATCGTGTCAAGTGTCGAGTATCTGGACCGTCCTACCGCCGGAGGCGTTTAGAAAGAAAGACCGTCGTATCAGACCGGACTACATCGACGTCATCGTATAGCCATTTTAGCTGTTTCTTATTATGCAAATATGCACGATGTGGCGGCGAATGTGCGCTATGATAACAGCATGGTCAACAAATATGAGTGCTATGAATATGGTTAACGAATATCGACCTCGGGTTGATTGAGATGGATTTCTGCCCTCCTTTCTGCCTGATCTTGGCGTTGGGTCTCTGTCATTATTTTCCTGGAAATGGCGCAAGTGGTGAGTTTACACTCTCGGAAAACAGCTTGTGATAAATCAAGTTGAAACTGTTTCCACCAACCGAAACTCTTCGCTATTGTCTCACTTGGATCCCATTCAGACGTATTTCCTTTGTATAGATCTCTCGGTTGTTTTCAGTATTCGTTGTAACTTGTAATGTAAGATTCGGTATTGTACTGGTCATCATACTATTCAATACGCATGACGTGTCCATTTCACCTGTAGACAGCTAGTGAAAATACATTGAGCGTGACGTGTGATGTAATCGTAAATCTATAGCCTGTAGACCCCATATAACTGATACAGCTGGTAATATCCGTCTATTGTACTCGGTGATTTCTTAGACATTTACTCACATTAAAGTAGCCTATTAAACTCACAACCATGTCAGCTGTTGATCAATTTGACGATCCAAGTGCTGACGGTGTTTGATGCACACTGTAGATTACCCTAACCCTAACCCCAAAGGGGCATATATTCACACCTTGGTCATCCAATGTGTGGCTTATCCAAAGCCTTATTTATTCAAAATACTCTTTTGCAATCCACCTTCACTGAGTTGAGGATGATGTACCCTGGTTTGTCATACACTTGCAGTATTATAATAATTATTGTTGGTTTTTTTTCCTTTTTATACACTAGGTACCTGTGAGGCTCCCTCCTTCCCACCAGCGGGAAGTACTGATGGCGGTACTTTCTCTTCCAACATACAGTATATCATTCCAACAATGAACTTCACTGGATGTGGAGAAATAACAGATTGGACTATAAAGGGAGCTGGTGCTGGTGGTGTTGGGAACATAAGCAGAATCATAGAACTCCAGCTCTTCCGTCCTGATCCTACACGATCTACTGTGTTCACTAAAGTAACCAGTTCTGTTGTGACTACTAGCGTCACTAACAATGTAGTGTCAACACACACTTTCACATCAATTGGATTCACATTCTCTCCTGGAGATGTACTGGGATTCTACTATCCTAACAATATGGGAGGTTTTCTTGAAGTTCGCTGTACAACCTCCTTCAGCACTCACTCTGTACTAACATCAACTATCACTCCAACAGCTAGTGTAGTCACTGCAACAGCTCCTGCTGGTACATCCAGATTGTTCGTTCCACTGATGTCTGTTTCTGGTGAGTTGTCTTATCTCATGTTAGTACATTCATTACTGTATTCTCATCACTGTGTGCGTGGTTATCTACTGTGTGTAGTGAGCTGTACAGAGCGTCCAAGGAGTACAACGATCCTACCAACATCATCAGAACCAGTAGAGCCATCTTCATCACTGAACCATACCAGTCCCACCTCATCCAGTACAGCCATGTCCACTAGTAGCACAGGTGAGAGTTTGTCAAGTAAGATCGCATGTAGTGGTCAGGAGTACATGTAGTGTGTGGTGTGTAGAGGAGATTAGGTAAACATTCTCCCTACTAGTGGGTATCTCTTGGCATATAATCCCACAGCGTGGTTGTACATAATATTTATATGTATGAGTAATTTGAGTTTTTCAATTTATTTTCAATTTAAAGATAATTGAATAATACATTAATTCTGCAAACTTCATCATAACACAATGACATTTCTGTGGACCTGTAAAAAATATTTGTCAATGTCTATAAATATGTAGTATATTACCTATTTGAAATGTATCATTTGTATGTTATGTATTACACACAATATTATTGTATAAGCTATGAAGTCAATGGTAACCTTGCATTGAACCCTTCCACCAGTTGCTGCTATTGGAGGTGCTGTGGGTGCTGTAGTCGTGTTAGCAGTTATTGGTGTCATCTTCCTCATTGTTGTGGGAGCAGTCTGTGGTGTCAGGAAAAGGAGACAGAACACAGTTAACAAACCAGCCCATGGTACCTTCGGTGAGTGTTCAGTTAACAAAGGATTAATCTTTCTACCTAAGATAAGACCTATCTCACATGTACATACATTTCCTTCATAATAATAATATGACACTAATATACGTATATGTATAATAATATGTCACTTGTACGTACATTTCCTTCCAGGTGATGGTGATGTTGATGCTTATCATGGTATGGACCTGACTATAACTAATCCAGTACAAGTTGATAGTAGTCACACAGTGTACACATCTCTGAACCAACCCACCACTAAACAGGAAGTAGTCTATACAGAGCTCAATAGCAGTACTACATACACTTCACCTGACCCACAAACTACTCATAAAGATGGGGAATACACACACCTGGTCACCAAGGAGACACCTCTGTACCCATCCACTACTCATCAGGAAACTGTACAATGTCATACACCAGGTGGAGACTATACAGCATTAGATCCTCAGATGACTCAGAAGGAAGGTGTTTACACACATGTTGGAGGAGATACTGAATACTCCACTTTGGATCCAACAGCAACTCACAAACAAGATGTTTACAGCCCACTCAACAAAGCTAACCCAGTGGACCAAGACACCTACATACATGTAGTCAATAATGAAGAGGTGTGTATGCATGTACATGTGTACTGTAGTGTACAGTATGTACAGCACTGTATGTACATTGTGTGTGAGCCTGTGTGTTTCTGTGCAACATGGTATAGGCCGACATGTATGAACGAGTTGTCTCCCCTCGAGAACAAATGATGTCCACCTTAAGTGACTGCAAGATTCCCTCCAAATCATTGACTCTGGGAACACAGGTTCATAGTGGTACACACACTGCAGTGTACATAGCAAATATGAAGAAACCTAGTGGTCTTCGGCAAGAGGTTGTGGTGAAACTGGTGAAGGAGGGAGCTCCCGAAGAAGAGAGTTTGAGTATGTTGGAAGAGGCAGCCATTTTGAGAGAATTGACCCATCAACATGTTCTGACCCTTGTGGGTGTTGTGGACACAAGCAGCCGAGTACGTGGTGTGTGTACTTGTTACCAGAGTATGTGGTGTGTGTACTTGTTACCAGAGTACGTGGTGTGTGTACTTGTTACCAGAGTACGTGGTGTGTGTACTTGTTACCAGAGTAGGTGGTGTGTGTACTTGTTACCAGAGTATGTGGTGTGTGTACTTGTTACCAGAGTACGTGGTGTGTGTACTTGTTATCAGAGTACGTGGTGTGTGTACTTGTTACCAGAGTATGTGGTGTGTGTACTTGTTACCAGAGTATGTGGTGTGTGTACTTGTTACCAGAGTACGTGGTGTGTGTACTTGTTACCAGAGTACGTGGTGTGTGTACTTGTTACCAGAGTACGTGGTGTGTGTACTTGTTACCAGAGTATGTGGTGTGTGTACTTGTTACCAAGTGTGTGGTGTGTGTACTTGTTACCAGAGTACGTAGTGTGTGTACTTGTTACCAGAGTACGTGGTGTGTGTACTTATTACCAGAGTACGTGGTGTGTGTACTTGTTACCAGAGTACGTGGTGTGTGTACTTGTTACCAAAGTACGTGGTGTGTGTATTTGTTACCAGGGTAAGTGGTGTGTATGTACTTGTCATAATAATTCAGTAATGTATGTAAGCTGTACACACATTCCCATCCCATCTCTCCTGTAGGTAATGATGGTGACCGAATATCTATCAAATGATTCAATTGAGAAGTATCTGTATCACTTGAGAACTAAGTGAGTTCTAGTATGTTTTATACCTGCATTGTACTCACTGTGTCCTCCTCCTCCTCCTCCTCCTCCACACACTGTGTCCTCCTCCTCCTCCTCCACACACTGTGTCCTCCTCCTCCTGCGCACACTGTGTCCTCCTCCTCCTGCGCACACTGTGTCCTCCTCCTCCTCCTCACACTGTGTCCTCCTCCTCCTCCTCCACACACTGTGTCCTCCTCCTCCTCCTCACACTGTGTCCTCCTCCTCCTCCTCCTCACACTGTGTCCTCCTCCTCCTCCTCCTCCACACACTGTGTCCTCCTCCTCCTCCTCCACATACTGTGTCCTCCTCCTCCTCCTCCTCACACTGTGTCCTCCTCCTCCTCCTCCACACACTGTGTCCTCCTCCTCCTCCTCCACACACTATGTCCTCCTCCTCCTCCTCACAATGTGTCCTCCTCCTCCTCCTCCGCACACCGTGTCCTTCTTCTCCTCCTCCTCCTCCTCCTCCTCACACTGTGTTCTCCTCCTCCACACACCGTGTCCTCCTCCTCCTCCTCCACACACTGTGTCCTCCTCCTCCTCCTCCTCCTCCACACACTGTGTCCTCCTCCTCCTCCTCCAGTCCATCTCAACTGTCCAGTCCTGACCTCCCCAGTTTACTACTCCAGTTTTGTAAACAAGTGGTGGACGGTCTAGCTTGTCTATCCCAGAAGTCCTTTGTACACAGAGATATTGCAGCAAGGAACATCTTGTTGGATAAGGACCTCAACTGCAAGGTGAGGAGGGCGTGGTGGGTGAGTATGGTCTGAGTTAGTAACCTGTATGTGATCTTGTACATGAACCAATGTTGAATCCATTAATTCATCCATTATGTATTATCTTCTGTATACTACTGGTCCAGTGTTTGCCATCAGTACTCCATCCAAGTACCTTCCCCCTCAACCATGCCATATAAGTGTAATCTTCCAGTGTTTGGTCCAGCATGTATAATTGTACAATAACATAATATTATCATAAAAAGGAAAGTTACAATCTTCACTTTCACTAATGCCACTTCCTTTTTACTTTAATACTGGATGTACTTTTCCCTCAATCATGTCATAGTGAATGTAATCTCCACTTGTTGTCCAGATAACAGGGTTTGACATGGCTTGTAAAGTGGAGGATGGCCAGTTCCACATTGCTAGCAGTGATGTGAAGGAGACTAGTGTGAGGTGGACCTCTCCTGAGGCTTTGCTGTACAAGAAGTACAGTACAAGTAGTGATGTGTGGAGCTATGGTATGTTGATGTATGAGATCTGGTCACTGGGACACAAACCATTTGAAGACAAGACAGTAGAGGAGGTGTGTGTGTGTGTGTGTGTGTGTGTGTAAGTGTGGAGGTGTTCATGCTTAATATATTTGTAGAGTCAGTACGCGCGCACACACACACACACACACACACACACACACACACACACACACACACACACACACACACACACACACACACACACACACACACACACACACACACACACACACACACACACACACACACACACACACACACACACACATCTCCACATCACTCATTTGTAGCCATGTATATCCATGCGGCGCCAGTTGCACACACTTCAACTGATTTCCACTTCTTGTGTTCTTTGACTAGTTGAAGTCACTGAAGCTTGAAGACTTCCTTCCTCCTCCTCCTCCTGGTTGTCCAAGAGCTATCTATGCCATCATGATCAAGTGCTGGTATGTGTATAGTGAACCTATTCACACAGGATGGTGGTTCTAATTCTGGGTTTATCTGTATAGATTATATACGGTATGTCTGGTCCCCTTCCCCAGGAACCCCTCCCACAATGACAGACCGAGTGCTTCAGATATAAGTGGTGAGTTCTGTAAAGCAGATAAGATCCTACTATCCTGGAAGAAAGAAGACATTGTATCACCTTCCGCTCAAGTGTTGGGAGGTCCTTTATCAAAAGGAGAGGAACTCTATAAAGATTTGCAATCAATTTATAACGATCCTTACTATTATTAAGTACTTGAATTTATTTGTAATTTCTCATTCCATTACGAGACCCCACTGGACAATAGCTACGACACTGTCAGTGAGTTCATCGTGAGAATAGGTCTCATCTTACTGTGATGATGATAGTTGTGATACCACCAGGTCCAGTAAGTGTAATATGTACAATCGCACTACATGGAGGCTGTGGTGTTTGCTAATGAGTATAGTGTGAGAACGTACGTGTCATTGAAATAGTATTGTGATGACCATTGTTGCGATGCTCCTGGGTCCACTAAGTGTATTACATACGTACATTCACATTGGATAACGTTAACAATGGCTGTGATGCCACCATGAATAGGTATGTTATAGTACATTATAATTGTTATAATAATGTTTTGTTTTGTGCATTTGTTTTATTACATTATGCACTGACTACTTAGTACTTGAAACCTTATGATCAATTATAATGGATTAAGTTATAAGGGATTCTCTGTGTGAGCCCAATCAACCATACCATTTGGGACTGTCGCGGTGTCCGGGTTGGGGTTATGGCAGCATGTTCATTTCACATGGGATTCTGCACACTGCAAGGAATACGTGCGTTAGCTAGTGCATGGCAGGGAGACTGTGTGAGGACCAGTGATGTTTGGACCAGCATTCCATCATTCTTGATACCATTGGCCCTCAATTCAATACATTATTGTACATATGTACATACCTGCATTGTCTCATGCCTTGAGTTGGGGTTTAGGTACACGTACATACATACCTGTTACCAGGGAGTCACAGCATAGCACCTATATACTAAATGTATATAGTCATTGTGCTTCTGCATTGTGACAGTACTGCTGTACATGTGTATGTATACAAAGAGTAGTAGTTGTTGCACATACAGACTCAGACCTGTGTACTTGCTCATGGCTAGATGTCATTATCGTGCTACATATGCACAGAAGTGTTTCTGTGTGTCATTGGAATTGTGGTTTGTATGGGAGGGTTGTCAATGTTTTGTGGCATGTATAGTGGTGCTGTTATTGGTATTGTGGTTGTACAGTGGTTTTGATCACTGTCATTGTGGATTGTACAGTGGTGTGATCACTATCATTGTGGATTGTACAGTGGTGTGATCACTGTCATTGTGGATTGTACAGTGGTGTGATCGCTGTCATTGTGGATTGTACAGTGGTGTGATCGCTGTCATTGTGGATTGTACAGTGGTGTGATCGCTGTCATTGTGGATTGTACAGTGGTGTGATCGCTGTCATT
>OZ026556.1:792500-832500 GCA_964020155.1 Chondrilla cf. caribensis | reverse complement strand
TCAAGTTGAAACTGTTTCCACAAACCGAACCTCTTCGCTGTTGTCTCACTCGGATCCCATTCAGACGTGTTTCCTTTGTATAGATCTCTCAGTTGCTTTCAGTATCGTTGGAATATACTCGTACAAGCGTGGTCCAAATGTCTGCTGTAGCAAAAGTTCCAAGTACATTGTATGTCCTTTAGCCTGACCGGCTTTGGAACGTGCGTACCTCCGTGTGTGTTGACCGCGTGTAACTGGAGTTGCTAATGTAAGAATTCGGTATTGTACTGTTAATCATACCTCTTCAATACGTATGGCGTGTCCATTTCATCTGTAGACTCGGTAGCAGTGAAAATACGTTGAGCGTGACGTGTGATGTAATCGTAAATAGGATTTTATATTAAAAACTTGTAAACCCTTGGTATGGAAGCTCTATGATATAACTGATACAGTTGGTACTATCCGTCTATTGTACTGGTCATTTCGTAGACATTTACCCATATTAAAGTAGCCTATTAAACTCATAACCATGTCGGCTGTTGATTAATTTGACGAGCCAAGTGCAGTGTTCGATGCACACTGTATAGCTATTACCCTTGATATCAGAAGGGGGTATAATCCCACCTTGGTCATCCAACATGTGGCTTATCCAAAAGCCTTATTTATGCAAAATACTCTTGCAATCCATCTTCACTGAGTTAAGGACGATGTACCCTGATTTGTCATACACTTGCAGTATTATAATAATTATTGTTTTTTTCCTTTTTTCCTTTAGACACCTGTGAGGTTCCCTCCTTCCCACCAGCGGGAAGTATTGACTTCGGTACTTTCGATGCCAACACACAGTACATCATTCCAACAATGAACTTCTCTGGATGTGGAGTAATAACAGATTGGGCTATAGTGGGAGCTGGTGCTGGTGGTGGTGGTACCATAGACAGAGTCATAGAACTCCAGCTCTTCCGTCCTGATCCTACACGATCTACTGTGTTCACTGAAGTAACCAGTTCTGTTGTGACTACTAATATCCCCCTCAACGAGCTATCAACACACACTTTCACGTCAATTGGATTCACATTCTCTCCTGGAGATGTTTTGGGATTTTACTATCCTAATGATATACCCTTTCTTGAAGTTCGCCGTGCGAACTCCTTCAGCACTCACTCTGTACTCACACCAGCTAACTCTCCAACAGCTAGTGTAGTCACTGCAACAGCTCTTACTGGTACATCCAGATTGTTCGTTCCACTGATGTCCGTTTCTGGTGAGTTGTCTTATCTCATGTTAGTACATTCAGTACTGTATTCTCATCACTGTGTGTGTGGCTATCTACTGTGTGTAGTGAGCTGTACAGCATCTCCGAGGAGTAACACCATTACAGGAACGCTCACAGTTAGTCAACCTGGTGTGCCAACTACTGCATCTTCATTATCCTCTGGTACAGCATCTGCAATGGTTACACCTACCAATTCTACTGGAATGCCTACATCTGATCCCAATGGATCAGATATTCCTGTAGGTGTGCCCATTGCTGTGGTGCTAGTCCTGTTCATCCTGGCTGTAGTTGTAGCTGTCGTGATAATCGTGATAGTTGTTGTCAGCGTGAGGAGGAAGAACTCTGGAGAAGTGTCGCTCGGAGCTGTCTACGAGTCTCCACTGGACAATAGCTACGATACTGTCAGTGAGTTCATTGTAAGAATAGGTCTCATCTTACTGTGATGATGATAGTTGTGATACCACCAGGTCCAGTATAAGTGTAATATGTACAATTGCACTACATGAAGGCTGTAGTGTTTACTAATGAGTATAGTATGAGAGTATGTACATGTCATTGAAATATTATTGTGATGACAATTGTTGAGATGCTCCTGGGTCCGCTAAGTGTACTACATATAATCACATTGGATAACAATGGCTATAATATATATAATATGCTATCTTTGTACAAGCACATTATAATTGTTATAATAACATTTTGTTGTCTGTATTTGTTTTATTACATCACGCACTGGCCTCATCTCAGTATGTGTTGTACTTGAAACATTATGATTCAATTATAAGGGATTATTGTGTGAACCCAATCAACCATACCATTTGGGACTGTCACAGTGTCCAGGTTGGGGTTGTGGCAGCATGTTCATTTCACATGGGATCCTGCACACTGCAAGGAATACGTGTGTCAACTAGTGCATAGCAGGGAGACTGTGTGAGGACCAGTGACGTTTGGACAAGCATTCCATCATTCTTGATACCATTGGCCTTCAACTCATTGCATTGTCGTACATATGTACATACCTGCATTGTCTCATGTCTTGAGATGGGATTTAGGTACACGTACATACATACCTGTTACCAGGGAGTCGCAGCGTAGTATATTGTACATATATAGTCATTGTGCTTCTGCATTGTGACAGTACTGCTGTACATGCGTACGTATACAAAGAGTAGTAGTTGTTACACACACAGACTCAGACCTGTGTACTTGCTCATGACTAAATGTCATTATTGTGCTACATATTATGTACAGAAGTGTGTGTGTGTGTGTCATTGGTATTGTGGTTTGTATGGGAGGGTTGTCAATGTTTTGTGGCATGTCCAGTGGTGCTGTTATTGGTATTGTGGTTTGTACAGTGGTGTGATCTCTGTCATTGTGGTTTGTACAGTGGTGTGATCTCTGTCATTGTGGATTGTACAGTGGTGTGATCACTGTCATTTTGGATTGTACAGTGGTGTGATCACTGTCATTTTGGATTGTACAGTGGTGTGATCACTGTCATTGTGGTTTGTACAGTGGTGTGATCACTGTCATTGTGGTTTGTACAGTGGTGTGATCACTGTCATTGTGGTTTGTACAGTGGTGTGATCACTGTCATTGTCAATTGTACAATGGTGTTGTTCTGAAGAGGTACAGATTCCTGGCTACTCACTCCTCTACAGAGCCAACCCCCCTTCACCCCTACAACACGATCAAGACCAGTAACCCAGTGGACTATGATGTACCAAGATCAGATGGAGCAGACTATTCCGTACCAAGATCGAATATGACTATCACTAAGTCCTCAATAAGTGCTAACTCACCTGTTGATGGCAAGGCCAGTCCATACCTCTGCCCGGTAAAACGACAGTCCGAATACGAGACTCCGGTTAGTGTGCACAAATACGGCGAGCCGCTACTTGCCCTGTCTGAGATCGAGCCAGAGTACCACGAGTACCAGGACATAGAACACTCAGTGACCAAAGAGTCCCTACCACCAGTGAGTCCATGTTTACCAGCCTGCCCTCTGTGTACATATCTACATGTGTACATATGTATCTATGTGGGTGTTGTCACATATCATTCTGTCAGTGTGATAGTGTTTTGTTGCTTGTTCCGCATGAGATGTATTGGTTGTGTTGGGACACCTGACATCTTGCATGTTTGCATTCCACTTCTAATACATATAGGGATGACAAGCAAAAAAAGGGAAGGAACAAGGTAGGGATGAACGGAATGAGAACACCGTCGGAGTGAGCAGCAATTCGGAATGAGAAGACTGTCGGAATCTAACAATCCCTATATCAACAGCTGCAGACTATACTGTGTATTGCACAAGCAATAACTGCTGTTGATATAGGGATTGTTAGATTCCGACAGTCTTCTCATTCCGACTTGCTGCTCACTCCGACGGTGTTCTCATTCCGTTCATCCCTACCTTGTTCCTTCCCTTTTTTTGCTTGTCATCCCTACATCCTTTTTCATTGTTAAATGTTTTTATTATGCTTGTTTGTATTCTTTTTTAGCATCAGGCATGTGATGTAAAATGTTTATAATTTGGAAAAAAAAATCATCCTCTCGGCAATGCGAACCAACCAAACTCGCTATAAAACCTGTCATCTGCTCACTGAGCCATCGTGACTCATTGTTATGAAGTAAGCGAATATTCTTAATTGAACAAGATGGCGTATTACTATGAGGCAGTCGCCGAATATAGTGCCGGAAATGCCGCATTCGCCATATGTAGTGCAATCGTAACAAAAATAGGAAAGGGCACTCCGCGCTAAAAAATTAAGATCGCTCGTGTTAAAATTAGCACCATACCTCCAGCAGATACTTCGGTAGCTTTGTTGAAAAATATGTAGAGAAGAAGAAGAAGTCCGAAAATTTGACCTTTTATTTTTTTGACCTTTTGCCGGTTCGCCATTTCAACTACCTTCTTTTCACTTGTTGTTGTGAGTTGTTTTATTTCTAAAATCAGCCGAAAATGACTCCTGAATGCTCGCTTTGGTTTAATACCTGTCCACAGGCGAGATTTTGCGAAACTGCAATGTATGGGAGGTATAGGGCCGCCATTTTGTTTCCGCGTCATCCCTACATATAGAGTGCTATCGCACTCTATGATAGGTATAACTTTAGTACAATGTGTTAGTATACTAGCCTCCTACACACAACATGCACTGTGGTGTGTTTGCTATTGTACAGATACCAGTTCCACTTCCCAACATTACATTGTACGAAGCTGTTCCCACAAGAGTGAGTTTACATTGTGTATGGTGTGTTTTGTATGGTTATGTGTATGTGTGTTTGTGTGTGTGTATGTGAGTGTGAGTGAGTGTGTGTGTGTGTGTGTGTGTGTGTGTGTGTGTGTGTGTGTGTGTGTGTGTGTGTGTGTGTGTGTGTGTGTGTGTGTGTGTGTGTGTGTGTTGTATGTTTGTGTGTACGTACGTATGTGTTTGTGTATGTAAGTGTGTGTGTGTGTGTGTGTGTGTGTGTGTGTGTGTACGTGCATGTGTGGATGTGTGGGTATGTAAATGTGTGAGTGTGGGTGTGTAAATGTGTGTGTGTGTGTGTGTGTGTGTACGTGCATGTGTGGATGTGTGGGTGTGTAAATGTGTGTGTGTGTGTTTGTGTGTGTGTGTGTGTGCGTGTGTGTGTGTGTGTGGGTGTGTGTGTGTGTGGGTGTGTTTGTGTACTTGATTGTCTGCTCTGCAGTATAACTAGCCCAGCATTGCTCTCCTACGTACCATCCAGTATCATTATCCAACCTACGTATGTATGTAACGCTAGCCCTTGGTGTGTGTTGATCTGCATTGTATCCTCACACTACTGACACTGTGTCCTTCAGGAACAGAGGCAGGGAACTAAAGCATCAACTATTGCAGCAGGTGTTGCTCCGGCCAGCCCGTATGCTCAGCCACTGATCCACCACTCCTACCACACACTGCAGCTAGAGGTATGGGTGATGATATCCGTCCTGTGCACACATACATACGTACATATGTATGTACGTATGTATGTATGTATGTATGTATGTATGTACTTACTGAATTATGTAAATATGTATGCTCTGTCAGTGGTACAGAGGAAATTTGATAAGATAACCTTTAATTTAGAGACCCACAAAATTTGGTACTTTGTCAGATTATTCACCCTAACAGATTCCTGTGCCTCTTATTTGTTCTGCCTGTTCTGATGGTGGGCTACCAACGTTCACACCGGGACATCACTTTCCTGCAAATGGCTACCTCATGTGTAGAGTACAATGGTCACCTTTGTAGTGGAATAATGCCGTCTTTTCAAGCAGTGTTCCTATATAGTTCACAGGCCATACTGTACAAGTGTAACACAGCATATTGTTCCAGTCCTTGGGGGCAAGCCTTGTACATATGCGGATTTTCTCTGTATTTTTAACAGACTCCATCTTCTCAAGCGAAGCTCATTGTGGATACGATTTACAATATGTCACACTGCAACAGGGAATCATACATGGCACCTAGCTCAAAGGAGGAGGAGATCTATGCTCAAATGTCCCAGTGGGGCTACCAGGAGATACCTTGTGCTAGCGTCACACTCTCAAAGAAGTTAGGAGAGGGCCAGTTTGGAGAAGTGTACAAAGCAGAGTTGAAGGCACCCAATGGAGCCAGTCTTCATGTGGCTGTGAAGTTGGTGAAGAAGGGAGCTCCTGCTGAAGAGAGGACCAAGCTCCTCCAAGAAGCAGCTAATCTTGGCCAGTTCAAACACAGACATGTTGTGAGGTTGATTGGAGTGGTCACTCTGGGAGAACCAGTGAGTTTGTTGCAATAAGTAGTCTTACATATGCACATGCTGTACATACGTACATACAGTGTGCGTATAAGCATATGCATATGTACGTACACATAAATAGTGCAACGGTTTGGTTTGGTTGAAGGATGATACTTATAATGGGTGTTCACCAAGGAGAGACCAGACCAGTGCAACAAGCACACCATCACATCATGGCCTGGAAAGTTCAGTATGAGACTACACTATTCCACCACCTTGTTCTTACAAGTAGTAATATAGGTTCCTATTCCATACTGTGATATACAGTACAAACATGCATATGTACGTACATGTATGTACAGTCCATATTGTGTGATGTAGTGGTTCAACTTACGTACGTAGGTATAATTATCCAAGTGAATATTTTTAAGATATATGTATGTATGTACATACAAAAATATTATTTGAAATAGAAAATGATGGTGATGGAGCTTCTTTCTGGTGGAGATCTACAAGTTTACCTGAAGAAGGTTCATAAGGAGTGAGTTATTGTTATATGTGATTGTATGAAGTCCTTAGGAGATTACTATTTCTCCTCCTCCACACACTATGTCCTCCTCCTCCTCCTCCACACACTGTGTCCTCCTCCTCCACACACTGTGTCCTCCTCCTCCTCCTCCACACACTGTGTCCTCCTCCTCCACACACTGTGTCCTCCTCCTCCTCCACACACTGTGTCCTCCTCCTCCACACACTGTGTCCTCCTCCTCCTCCTCCACTCACTGTGTCCTCCTCCTCCTCCACACACTGTGTCCTCCTCCCCCTCCTCCACACACTGTGTCCTCATCCTCCTCCTCCTACACACACTGTCCTCCTCCTCCTCCTCCTCCAGTCCATCTCAACTCTCCAGTAGTGACCTCCCCAGTTTACTACTCCAGTTTTGTAAACAAGTGGCAGACGGTCTAGCTTGTCTATCCCGGAAGTCCTTTGTACACAGAGATATTGCAGCAAGGAACATCTTGTTGGATAAGGACCTCAACTGTAAGGTACTTAACAAGAGTGTGTGTGTGTGTGTGTGTGTGTGTGTGTGTGTGTGTGTGTGTGTGTGTGTGTGTGTGCGTGCATGCGTGCATAGCGAAGAGTAGGTTTGACTGTATTTGATTACTTCCTGTATACTCTGTGTTTGTTTCTATTTCAGATTTCAGATTTCGGAATGACACGTCTTACAGTTGATAGTGATTACTATATGCTTGAAAGAAAGGGTACTAAAATCCCTGTGAGGTGGACCTCTCCTGAGGCTTTGCTGTACAAGAAGTACAGTACAAGTAGTGATGTGTGGAGCTATGGTATGTTGATGTATGAGATCTGGTCACTGGGACACAAACCATTTGAAGACAAGACAGTAGAGGAGGTGTGTGTGTGTGTGTGTGTGTGTGTGTGTGTGTGTGTGTGTGTACATATTTGTATGTATGATATGCTCATCTGTCTGTTTACATCCATGTAGACTACATACGTAGTACAGGTATCATCTTTGTACCTTATAATGTACTCGTGTGTGTCTTTAGTGTGAGTACATAGAAATTTGTACATATGTATACCTTTCAGATTTATATGATGGTCGATATACGTATTTACTGTAATATATATATTATATACTGTATAGTGGGAAATTTTCGCGGATGGCTCCAAAAATGAAAATTCGTGGATAAAATATTTGCGGATGCTGGCCACAGTCATGAGATAGAACAACGAGAATGCCTAATTCACAGATTTTATTTTTGCAGATGTTAAGCCATTCGCGAAATCCGCGAAAATTTCCCACTATACGGTATATAAGTGGTTACTATTGTACAGGTCAAGTGTTATGTGTCATCTGTCACAAGTTACACATTCCCTTTCCTATTCTATGGTAGATTGTTGAATGCTTTAAGAGTAGAGAGTACTGTCTCCCCCCTCCTCCTGGTTGTCCTAGAGCAGTGTATGAAGTAATGGTGAAATGTTGGTAGGTACAGTGTGTGTGTGTGTGTGTGTGTATGTGTGTGTGTGTGTGTGTGTGTGTGTGTGTGTGTGTGTGTGTGTGTGTGTGTGTGTGTGTGTGTGTGTGTGTGTGCGTGTGTGAGCGTGTGTACATGTGCATGCACTTCCATGTGAGGTATTGTACATATAAACATTGTTACCTTTTTACTCTGTCAGGAATCCTAACCACAATAACAGACCGAGTGCTTCAGATATAACTGGTGAGTTCTGTAAATCAGAGAGGATCCTACTATCCTGGAAGAAAGAAGACATTGTATCACCTTCTGCTCAAGTGTTGGGAGGTCCTTTATCAAAAGGAGAGGAACTCTACAAAGATTTGCAGTTCTTGTACCGAGACAATCCTTAAATGTAGTCCACTGGATGGTAATAATACTATGTGTGTGTAGCTTCAGTGCTGTATAACTCTTGCATTCTTTGAAAACTTTTGCTTGTTAGAATTCTGCATGTGTTGTAAGACTTAATCTAGTGTTTGCAGTCATTCTCACTTTTGCATAGTGAATGTGTGAGTGTCAGAAATTCCTAATGCTCCCTATTGTGCATATGTTACATTCAGGGTCATGATAATGTGCTGATCGTTCATACAGCTGGACCAGTAATTCAGTACATTGGATGTGTGGTGTACTCCCCATCTTCCATCACATGTGTGTTATTGTGTGTGACATAATTCATAGTAATGCACGTATGTGAGTATCTTATATACATATTTACAGTGAATATTCATTAATCCATCGCTTCATCAATCCACTCACTGCCACACTAATCTTTTATCTGCCATCATTTCCCGTGCATGAATTCATTTGTGTACACAATGACTGGATAATCTGCCACATTTTTCCTCGATGAATTGTGGTGGATTGATAAGGAGTCACTTTATTATAGTCGAGACTAGAGACTATCCTGTGGCTAGGCGTGATATGGGTGGAACATGTATCCATGTTATAATAATTATACACTTAATTTACTGAACGTCTCTTGATCAGTGTCACTGAGTAATTTCCACAAGTTTAGATCCACATCTCTGCAATCAAAAATCAATACAGTGGAATCTCTTTCTTAAGGATACCTTGGAACCTTAATTTGGTCCTTATATTACAGAGGTGTCCTCAATTCAGAGGTCATCCAATACACTAAAGTACCAAACTGAGACACAGAATGTGTCCTTATAGAGGTTTCTGCATTTCAGAGGTTTGTAATAGAGAGGTTCAGTCGTACAATGTCCTACTGTATATACACGTAATCGAGTGTGACAAGAAATGGAGAATGTGATTAACATCACGTGCACACTTGCTATGTATCAGCATCCCATGTACGAAATCGAGCAGACAGACCGGGAATTAGCCTCACGCGTTTCATGCACGCTACGAATTTGCTAGGTGTTGAGCAAATCTATAGGAATGGCTACTAGATACCCATTAGCCCGCATGACTCAAGCATGATCGAGGTGTCAGTAATTAAGTGCTATGGGTATACAAAAAATACGAACGTAGGGCGGCTCGCGGAGTACCAGGATTACCGGCTTGCCTCGCTTATTAGCTCGGCAATTCCACAGTCTGTTAACGTTAGACCGCTTAGCCGGTAAGGATACTTCACAGGGTCGCCAGATCGCGATAGCTAGGTCGAGTCTATGGTTAATTGGACCAATATGGGCTTATTTCTTGGTTTCTGCTTGTACCTCGTCATAGCTTTGGTGGGAGCTCAAGGTGAGATCCGAGTGTCCGAAAATTGTGTGTAGTGTCCGATTATTGATGCAAGTGTACTAAATAAATATAGTTTTAGACTATATATCAACACTTTGGGAGTCGGTACGTTCTTTAGTTTCAAAAAATAGTTTTAGGTGTCCGAATATAGGTGGTGTTCGATAATAGACGTTTTACTCTACACTATTTTACTACTTGCACAATCGGTGATGTTTTTTGTTCTCTTATGAACTTTTGCTAGATATCTGTTAAGTTCCCTCCTTCCCACCTCTGAACAGTACTAATAAGGGTAGTTTCAATTCCAACGCATAGTACATCATTCCAACAATGAACTTCTCTGGATGTGGAGTAATAACAGATTGGGCCATAGTGGGAGTTGGTGCTGGTGGTGTTGGGAAAATAAGTAGAATGATAGAACTCCAGCTTCTGTCTTGATCCTACACCATCTAATGTGTTCACTAAAGTAACTGGTTCTGTTGTTGCTACTCAAATCGAACGACTAATAGTGGATACACACACTTTCACGTCGATTGGATTCACATTCTCTTCTGGAGATGTACTGGGATTCCACTATAATTATAATACTAACGATGCAGGGATTCTTCGCATTCACCATACGACCTCCTTTAGCACTCACTCTGTACTAACATCAGCTACCACTTCAGGAGTACGGAGTGTCCAAGGAGTACAACAATCCTACCATCTGTGACCACATCCACAACTCCAATCCTCACCAACGTCCCATCCTTCAGTGAGACTCTACCTTTACTGCCATTCACGTCTTCCAGCATAGCATTCCCATTGTCTGTGACCACCAACTTTTAACTGCCCGTAAGTACAATTGTGAGTGCTCCCAGCTCCCAATCCCTCTTCATCTCACAAGTACATCAGATACTCTGAGTGAGACCACCTTATCCCCAGGTACAGTACAGTGTGTCATCCAGCCCCAACACCCAGTATAAACTGTACACCTCTATCAAGTGTTAAATTCATTCAGTACTTGCAGTTGTATTCCCACAGGTCTACCAGGTACTACAACTGTACCAGATGTTTCTGACGAAGCCCCCATAGCTGCTGTGGCTGGTGGTGCAGCTGGTGGTGCTCTAGCAGTGCTCCTGATTGTGATCGTTGTGTTGATCGCTGTCATTACTGCTGTCATCTGCTTTTTAAGAAAGAAAGGGAAGCATATATTGTATGCCCATTATACAAGTACCTCCAGTGAACCAGTAACCTTCAGCAGTGAGTGCAGTAGATGCCACACCTAACATAGTGTACATTAACAAGGCTGAGCCGAGTGAAGTGTACTGTACATTATACTGTGCAACTTATCCTTACTTACGTATCTAATATATGTCGGTACTCGTGGCTATTATGTACTGGTTAACAACTACAGTCAACTTTGTCCCTATAGCTTGTATACACTGTAATAATTTATGTCAACCAGAACTGATAGCAGATATCTCAGTCTGATAAGAACAGCAAACTTTACATAATTATGCTCCACAAGGTATTTACTAAGCAAATTGAACTGCATTTAGCTCACTACAATTTCTTGTTGCAGATCCATTGATTGAACTCGACCCAGTCTCAACAAGGGTAGGTTTGGTACATGCTAGCTCTTCTGGTGGTGTTGATCCAGTATTACCACTGTAATGGTACCAACAGGAAGAGAGACTGAGATCTCCAGAGCCAGGAAGTAATGAAAAAACATACGAATCTCCACTAGTGCATTTTGAAACTTTGGGCAGACAAAAGGTGAGTGGATCCCCAGAAGTCTGCTTGTGTGTGTATCACGTCTAATGTCACAACTAATTGCAGCAGCTGTACGTGTTTTGGGAAACAGGTGATAGCTGAACAGACCTTTGTTCTCCTCGCAATTACACCATACTCACTATATGCATATATCATACACATATCTAGAGCATCTATGTTTTAATAGCACACAACCTACTACTACCACACAACCTGCTACTACCACACGACCTGCTACTACCACACAACCTGCAACTACCACACAACCTGCTACTACCACACAACCTGCTACTACCACACAACCTGTTACTACCACACAACCTGCTACTACCACACAACCTGCTACTACCACATGACCTGCTTGTACCACATATTGCAGTCGCTGGTTGAGTGCTTCAGTGCTTACACTGTTGCATTCACCTCACTTCAACCCTGACCTTTGTTGTTAGTTTTGGTTCCATGTCAGCAATGTAAACAGTGCCTTTTATAGTTCTTAGTTCCTTCAACTCACACACACACAAGCACGCACGATAGTCTAGCTAGCTAACCCATCTCCGCACACACACACCATGGGCGTTAAGAGCGGGAGACGTCTTCCACACTTTCCGCTCATGGGGCAAGTGTGGGGACGGGCTAGATAGCTAGACTAGCACGCACGCACACACCCTGTACATGCATATATATATATATATATATATATATATATGTCTTCTGTTACCATGATAACATGATGGTGTTATTGCGGAAATTTGGGATCAAGTCCCAAGGTGGATACACTTCTGTGGTTGAATGGTGGACTAATCAATATTATGTAGTCCACACATTCCATGTAGTCATGAATATTGTTGCATTCCATGTAGTAATTGTGGTATCTATCCACAAAGAAACTCCAGCGATCTAACTACTTCAAACAACTCTTCGGGTCTGGTATATTCAATTATTAAAAACACAATCATACAATCTATATAACCATTGACAGACATAAACAGGAAGAACCAATGAACATTTAACACAACTAATCAATTACAGAAACCTTAGACACTACAGTAATGAATATTTTTAACAAAATAAGGACACAGCAACACAGGATCTGCATTTGGAAGCAGATGTCCAATTCCTGTCTAAGTCACATGGTGTTATAGACAACTTGACATTCTCCACAGCCCACTTGGTACTTTCGTCTATGTAATGAGGAACATGTCAAATTAATTTACTCGAATTGTCTTCAGTTACTTTTGTAAATCGCTGTGTCACTTCTTGCTCAGCCATTGGTTTGATCCAGCCAAAAAATGATTTCGAACAGAAGAATAAATTGTTATCACCTGATTAAACAGATGTACGTAAGCCTAATAACCTAACCCTATAGCTAACATCCTCGTAATTGGGTGAGATATGCTGCATATATTATGTTACATGGCTATAATAGGCGTTTTGATGGACCAGGTACGTATGTATAAGCAGTGAACAGGGTTTCTACCATTCACCTATACAGGCATTTGTGAATGGTATACCTGAAGGTATATATAAAATGTTGTTTGTCGTTTTAGATTCTGATTTTGGAATGACATGCAAGACAGGTGTAAACAAATTCATGTTACATATGAGCAAGAGTAGTGTGGTCCCAGTTAAATGGACCTCTCCTGAGGCTTTGCTGTACAAAACGTACAGTACAAGTAGTGATGTGTGGAGCTATGGTATGTTGATGTATGAGATCTGGTCACTGGGACACAAACCATCTGAAGACAAGACAGTAGAGGAGGTGTGTGTGTATGTGTGTGCATGTGTGTGTGTGTGTGTGTGTGTGTGTGTTTGTGTGTGTGTGTGTGTGTGTGTGTGTGTGTGTGTGTGTGTGTGTGTGTGTGTGTGTGTGTGTGTGTGTGTGTAAGTGACTGAGTGTGTGTAAGTGACTGAGTGTGTTGTTTGGGTTGATGTTAGGTGTGTCTGTGTGTGGGTGTCGGTGTTCTTGTGTGTGGGTGTTGTGTATTGTATGCTTGTACATGTTTGCTGGCCATGAGGATGTTAATGAAATTGTTTTAATGAATTAATTGGATGTTCTGTCTTCAATCAGATGGTAAGATGCTTGGACGAGAGATACTGTCACCCTCCTCCTCCTGGTTGTCCTAGAGTAGGTACAGTGTGTGCGTGTGCGTGTGCGTGCGTGCGTGCGTGTGTGTGTGTGTGTGTGTGTGTGTGAGTGTGTGTGTGTGTGTGTGTGTGCAAGGGCGCCCACAGTGTATACACACAGTATGCCAGTACGTACCAAATTCCAATAATGTCTTTGAAAGAAAATCTCTTGTTGATAGCTCTATATCCAGAAGAATAGCAAGACAAGCCATATTTAGGTTGAATACATCTGTAGCCGTAATATTTTTGTTATTAAATATTGCAGTAATCGAAAGCTAACAATTTGCTCCTGAATTGATCACTACTACCAGTCTATCACTGAGTTCTTGGAAACCTCGACCGCAGTACTATAGTGGCCATTTTGTGATTGTACAATGCTTGTGAATCTGTTCGTACCAACTGTAAACTTCCTGTGGGCACCCATGGTGTGTGTGTGTGTGTGTGTGTGTGTGTGTGTGTGTGTGTGTGTGTGTCAGCGTGTGTACATGTGCAAGCACTTCCATATGAGATATTGTATAAACTTTGTTACTTTTTACTCTGTCAGGAATCCTAACCACAATGACTGACCGAGTGCTTCAGATATAAGTGGTAAGTTCTGTAAATCAGAGAGGATCCTACTATCCTGGAAGAAAGAAGACATTGTATCACCTTCTGCTCAAGTGTTGGGAGGTACTTTATCGAAAGGAGAAGGACTCTACAAAGACTTGCAGTTCTTGTACTGAGGTGATCCTGAAATGTAGTCCACTAGATGGTAATTATTCTATATATGTGTGTGTGTGTGTGTGTGTGTGTGTGTGTGTGTGTGTGTGTGTGTGTGTGTGTGTGTGTGTGTGGCTTCAGTGCTGTAACTCTAACATTCTTTGAAAACTTTTGCTTGTTAGATTTTTGCACGTGTTATAAGACTTAATCTAGTGTTTGCAGTCATTCTCACTTTTGCATAATGAATGTATAGTGTCAGAATTTGCTAATGCTCCCTATTGTGCATATGTTACATTCAGGGTCATGATAATGTGCTGATCGTTCATACAGCCAAACCAGTAATTCAGTACATTGGGTGTGTGGTGTACTCCCCATCTTCCATCACATGTGTGTTATTGTGTGTGACATAATTCGTAGTAATGCACGTATGTGAGTATCTTATATGCATATTTACAGTGAATATTCATTAATCCACTCACTGCCACACAACTCTGTTATATACTATTTATACTGAATACGTAATCGAGTGTAATACCTGATACCTGAGTGTGACAGGAAGCAGTGAATGTTATTAACATCACGTGTGCACTTGTTAATCCGGTCGCCCAGTATCAGTATCCCTTGTACACAATCGAGCAGACAGACCGGGAATTAGCCTCACGTGTGTCACATTGAGGAAAGGTACGCACGACTCGTGCAAAATCGAGGTGTCAGTAATTGAGTGCTATACACAAAGTATATACACGAACGTAGGGCGGCTCGCGGAGCACCAAGATTACCGACTTGCCTCGCTTTTTAGCTCGGCAATTCCACTGGTAGACAGCGTAGTCGGTAAAGATACTTCGCAGGGTCGACAGATCGCGATATCGAGCCTATGATTGGACCAACATGGGCTTATCTCTTGGTTTCTGCTTGTACCTCGTAGCTTTAGCGGGAGCTCAAGGTGAGGTCACGATGTAATGAATTACTGTAAAGAGCGAAGCATCGATTATCAGACGCCACCTATATGCATCTATAAATCTCGGACACTTGAAACTTAGGAGGACTCTAGGCGGAATATAGAACTCGATAAAGGAATAACCGATCACCTAGCTTGTACGTATTAGAGATCAAGGTTATAATATTATATCTGCTAGTAGTGTCGTTGGGCTCGCCCTATTATGCAAGAAGGTATTTCCTACTGTCCGAAAATCTATAAGGCGTACGCGTTGATCAAGGAGGTGAATCGTTCGAGCATGCAATCTAGATGTGGGTAGCTCTTTCACTCCTAACTCAAGTGTGTTGCAGCCACATGTATGCATGTGGACAAGAACTCTTCACTGAAATTGAATGAACACGAGCGAAGTTATGAGATTTCATTCAATTGTTGAATGGTTTATCCAAAAATCGACTGTTTCGGACACGCCATCTATAGAGTAAAGAATCGATTCAATTTGTCGGACACCACCTATAATTCGGACACATAAAATTCGCTATTTCTTGAAAAGTATGAAATCTACCGACTCCCAATAAACTTTCTTTCATAGGCCATTACATGTAGTTATTCTCCACTCAGTAAGATCCTCGTAGCCTATCGTATCGCTCTACTAGAGGCGATCATAAAAAGCGTCCGATATAATAATCGATATTCGGACAACAGAATGAACTTTCGGACGGACTTCACTACAGAGTGGAGAAACGACGAAGAACCCGGAAAACATCAGAAATGATAACTCTACATGTCTACTTTAAAATGTGAAAGGTAGAGGTGGATATGTTTCACTTCGAGGAAATCCGAACAAGTTATCTAACCCTCTGTGAAAGACCAAATTTCGAACGAATTTATACTTCATCTCTATGTAATGTACAAACTAGCAGACTATTAACTTTTATTACTTCCATTTCTGTTTTTTGTTATATATTCCCTAGTGTTATGTGTTGTGTATACAGTGCTACATGGGACCATATGGTGTCCTAGTACCCTTTGTGGTATGGTGCACTTTAATAATAATAATAATATACTACTTTTGGAATTTATAGGCTGAATGGCTTAATTCGTCAATATAAATTTCTCTCGGCAATATAAATTCGTTATATCCACATCATATCCACGTCATATCCACCTCTAACCTTCACATTTTGAAGTAGACATGTAGAGTTATAATTTCTGATGTTTTCCGGGTTCTTCGTCATTTTTCCACTCTGTAGTGAAGTCCGTCCGAAAGCTCATCCCTTTGTCCGAATATCGATTATTTTCGGGTGCTTTTTCGATCGTCTCTAGCAGAGCGATGGGATAAGCTACGAGGATCTTACTGAGTGGAGAACAACTACATGTAATGGTCTATAAAGCAAAGTTTATTAGGAGTTCGTAGGTGTCATAGCTTTCGAGAAATAGCGAATTTTATGTGTCCGAATATAGGTGGTGCCTGATACTTGATTCTTTACTGTAGTATAATCGTCTGTATCGCAAGGTACAAACTCAAGATTATATGTATATATACGCTATCATTTAGAGACCTAATTAATACTCTTTGTATAAAGTCAAAGTTTCCGTACTCTCTGAGATCCGAGTGTCTGAAAATTGTGTGTATTGTGTTCGGTTATTGATGCAGGTTTATTATTATTATTATTATTATTATTATTATTATTTTAGCATTATTATTAATTTTATTCACGTGCCACATGCATAACACTAGGACAAACTGTCCTATGAGGCACACACCGTAATACATAGCGAAAAGAAAAGATAAGGAATTGAGTGAGAATTCATGCATCGAGTTTGCCAGTGGAGATATTTTTGCCCCTGCCTTGCCAGCTAGAGATAGCACAAATGACATTGTATGTCAGTTGCTTTTACCCCTGTGTTCGAGGTTTTGGTTTGGTCTTATTTTGTAACACATCGTTGTTCCTTGATTTGAATAATGATTGGTGTCTCTCCTCTTTAAGTACTTTGGAAGTCAGTACTTTCTCTAGTTTTCAAAAAATAAACTGTATTATAGGTGTCCGAATATAGGTGGTGTTCGATAATAGATGTTTTACTCTACACTATTACTGCTTGCACAATCGGTGATGTTTTATGTTCTCTTATGAACTTTTGCTAGACACCTGTCAAGTTCCCTCCTTCCCACCTCTGAACAGTACTAATATGGGTAGTTTCGATTCCAACACACAGTACATCATTCCAACAATGAACCTCTCTGGATGTGGAGTAATAACAGATTGGACCATAGTGGGAGTTAGTGCTGGTGGTGTTGGGAACATAAGTAGAATGATAGAACTCCAGCTCTTCCGTCCTGATCCTACACGATCTACTGTGTTCACTAAAGTAACCGGTTCTGTTGTGGCTACTCAACTCAAACGAACAATAGTGGATACACACACTTTCACGTCAATTGGATTCACATTCTCTTCTAGAGATGTACTGGGATTCCACTATACTAATGATGCAGGGATTCTTCGTGTTCGCCGTACAACCTCCTTTAGCACTCACTCTGTACTAACATCAGCTACCACTCCAGGAGATAATGTAGTCACCGCAACGGCTCTTACTGGTACAACCAGTTTGTATGTTCCACTGATGTCTGTATCTGGTGAGTTGTCTTATATTATCATGTTAGTACACAGATCTGTATTTACTGTGTGTGTGGCTATCTACCGTGTGTAGTGATCTGTACAGAGTGTCCAAGGAGTACAACAATCCTCCCATCTATGACCACATCCACAACTCCAACCCTCACCAACATCCCGTCCTCCAGTGAGACTCTGCCTTTACTGCCATTCGCATCTTCCAGCATAGCAATCCCATCATCTGTGAACACCGACACTGCAACTGTGCCCTCCAGCACTGCAACTGTGCCCTCCAGCGCTGCAACTGTGATCATCAGCACTGCAACTGTGACCACCAGCACTGCAACTGTGACCACCAGCACTGAAACTATGACCACCAACACTGTAGCTGTGATCCAAAGTACAACAATTGTCAGCACTTCCAGCTCCCAACCACATATCATCTCGGGTACATCTCTGAGTGAGACCACCTTATCCCCAGGTACAGTTGTACAGTTTGTCATCCAGCCCCAACACCCAGTATACACTGTACATCTCTATCAATTGTTCATTCAGTACTTGCAGTTGTATTCCCACAGGTCTATCAGGTCCTACAACTGTACCAGATGTTTCTGACGAAGCCCCCATAGCTGCTGTGGCTGGTGGTGCAGCTGGTGGTGCTCTCGCAGTGCTCCTGATTGTGATCGTTGTGTTGATCGCTGTCATTACTGCTGTCATCTGCTTTTTAAGAAAGAAAGGGAAGCACATATTGTATGCCCATTATACAAGTACCTCCAGTGAACCAGTAAATTTCAGCAGTGAGTGCAGTAGATGCCACACCTAATGTATGCAGTGAATTTCATCAATCTGCCCCAATTGGGTGTTGAGGAAGGTGGCAGGTTGAAGAGATTGACAGATGATCGAAATCAATTCTATTAACATGAATTAATTCGTACACAGAAACGATCGATGGTGGATGAAAGGGCATGGTAGATGAAGTGATAGCAGATTGATGAAATTCACCTCATCATCAGTTGATGTAGCTGCATATGCAGTCAAACGTGCACATTATTAATTCAAGGAACACACCAAGTCTGACATAGTGTACATTAACCAGGCTGAGCCGAGTGAAGTGTACTGTACATTTACTGTGCAACTTATCCTTACTTACGTATCTAATTATATGTGTTGGTACTCGTGGCTACTATGTACTGGTTAACACCTACAGTCAACTTGGTCCCTATAGCTTGTATGCACTGTATTAATTCATGTCAACCAGAACTGATAGCAGATATTTCAGTCTAGTAAGAACTTAACATATGCTCCACAAGGTATTTACTAAGCAAATTGAACTGCATTTAGCTCACTACAATTTCTTGTTGCAGATCCATTGATTGAACTGGACCCAGTTGAGATCATTAAGCAGAGAAACACCAGTGATCTGTCAGGTGATGATGGCTATTTCGAAATCCCCAATGACCTGGACCATAAGCCCTGTACTACATCTGAGAAGTTGAATCCAGATACAGCCCAGTTCTGCTATGATGTCCCTAACAACAATGTTAGTATAAGGAATGAAGCATGTCATTCTGGTCCCACTGACAAACGGTGTGAGGGACACGAATACGCTGAACCTGATGAGATCCCCAAGGGAGGAGAGCCACCTGCTGTGGTTTATAATGTCTGTTGGTGGCTTGTTTTGTTGTCTGCTTTGCTTATAATTGTCCTTGTATATCATGTAGGTACCAAGAAAGGTTCCTTCTCAGTCTATGTACAGCAGAGTGCCAACAAGGGTAGGTTTGGTACATGCTAGCTCTTCTGGTGGTGTTGATCCAGTATTACTCTGTAATGGTGCCAACAGGAAGAAAGACTGAGATCTACAGAACCAGGAAGTAATGATAATGTATATGAATCTCCGCTGGTGCATTTTGAAACTTTGGGCAGACAAAAGGTGAGTGGATCCCCAGAAGTCTGTTTGTGTGTGTGTCACGTCTAATGTCACAACTAATTGCTGTACGTGTTTTGGGAAACAGGTGATAGCTGAACCAACATTGTTCTCCTCACAATTACACTGTACTCACTACATGCTTATACCATGCAAATAGCATCTAATATACTACACAACCTGCTACTACCACACAGCCTGCTACTACCACACAACCTGCTACTACCACACAACCTGCTACTACCACACAACCTGCTACTACCACACAACCTGCTACTACCACACAACCTGCTACTACCACACAACCTGCTACTACCACATGACCTGCTTGTACCACATATTGCAGTCGCTGGTTGAGTGCTTCAGTGCTTACACTGTTGCATTCACCTCACTTCAACCCTGACCTTTGTTGTTAGTTTTGGTTCCATGTCAACAATGTAAACAGTGCCTTTTAGAGTTTTAGTTCCTTTAACTCCCACACACACACACACACACACACACACACACACACACACACACACACACACAAATACTCAAGAAAATGTCCTTGTTAAATTGTAATCACTCGTGCATGTAAAATGGTGTTTAAGGTGGTATATATGTCTTCTGTTACCATGGTAACGAGGGTGTTATTGCTGAAATTTGGGATCAAGTCCCCAGGTGGATACACTTTTGTGGTTGAGAACTTGAGTGGTGGAGGAATTAATATGTAGTCCACACATTCCATGTAGTCATGAATATTGTTGCATTCCATATAGCAATGAATATTTTTAACAAAATAACAGCACAGCAACACAGGATCTGCATTTTGGAAGCAGATGTCCAAATGTTCCTGTCTAATTCAGCAGTGGTGTTATAGACAACTCGACATTAGCCAAAATTCTCCACAGCCCACTTAGTACTTTTGTCTATATTTTGAGGAACATGTCAGAATTGATTTCCTTGAATTGTCTTCAGTTACTTTTGTAAATCCCTGTGACACTTCTTGCTCAGCCATTGGTTTGATTTAGCCAAAAATGATTTCCAACTGAAGACAATATAGTTATCACCTGATTAAACAGATGTACTTAAGCCTAATAACCTAACCCTATAGCTAACATCCTCGTAATTGGGTGAGATATGCTGCATATATTATGTTGCATGTCTATATTGGAGTGTTGATGGACCAGGTATGTATAAGCAGTGAACAGGGTTTCTACCATTCACCTACACAGGCATTTGTGAATGGTATACCAGAAGGTATATATAAAATGTCGTTTTGTAAAGAGGAGAAATACTGTTCACCAAGTGAAGATGAAGATGGAGTCTACGCTCAAATGGCTAAATGGGGCTACAAGGAGATACCTGATGCTAGTGTCACACTCTCAAAGAAGTTAGGAGAGGGCCATTTTGGAGAAGTGTACAAAGCAGAGTTGAAGTTGTCTAAAGAGAGAAGTCTTGATGTGGCTGTGAAGTTGGTGAAGAAGGGAGCTCCTGCTGAAGAGAGGACCAAGCTCCTCCAAGAAGCAGTTAATCTTGGCCAGTTCAAACACAGACATGTTGTGAGGTTGATTGGAGTGGTTACTCTTGGAGAACCAGTGAGTTCTCATGTGTGTTTGTTCTCTCATACCTCAGACCTCTCACAATGGCCGGTTGCCTCATAATTTCTTCATGTTACATTAAGATATGCAAGTTGACTTAATCTCATGTTCACTCTCTCTAGAAAATGATGTTGATCGAGCTCCTACCCAAAGGAGATCTCAAAAAATACCTTATGACTCTTCATGAAAAGTAAGGCACGGTTTATCTCATAGGTGTGCTCCACACCCTATGTCCTCCTCCTCCTCCACACACTGTGTCCTCCTCCTCCACACACTGTGTCCTCCTCCACACACTGTGTCCTCCTCCTCCTCCTCCAGTCCATCTCAACTGTCCAGTCCTGACCTCCCCAGTTTACTACTCCAGTTTTGTAAACAAGTGGCAGACGGTCTAGCTTGTCTGTCGAGTAAGTCCTTTGTACACAGAGACATTGCAGCAAGGAACATCTTGTTGGATAAGGACCTCAACTGTAAGGTGAGGAGAGTTAAGTGTGTGTGTGGTATATGTAACCGTAAAAACTGGCTTAATTGGGTGTGATGTGAGTAAATAATAAGTGTCAGCCATTTTTCCACTTGGTTCCAATAGACATATACCCTGTGTGCATGTGTAAATATACACATTGTTTTTCTATTATAGATTTCTGATTTTGGAATGACGAGACAGGTCGAAACAAATGCATACTACATAATGAGCAGGAGTAGTGTGGTCCCAGCTAAATGGACCTCTCCTGAGGCTTTGCTGTACAAGAAGTACAGTACAAGTAGTGATGTGTGGAGCTATGGTATGTTGATGTATGAGATCTGGTCACTGGGACACAAACCATTTGAAGACAAGACAGTACAGGAGGTGTGTGTGTATGTGTGCGCATGTGCGTGTGTATGTGTGTGTGTGTGTGTGTGTGTGTGTGTGTGTGTGTGTGTGTGTGTGTGTGTGTGTGTGTGTGTGTGTGTGTGTGCATGTGTCTGTGTGCTTGTGTGTCTGTCTGTGTGTGTATGTGACTGAGTGTGTTGTTTGGGTTGATGTTAGGCATGTCTGTGTGTGGAATGTGGGTGTGCTTGTGTGCGGGTGCTGTATATTGTATGCTTGTACATGTTTGCTGGCCATGGTGATGTTAATGAAATTGTTTTAATGAATTAATTGGATGTTCTCTCTCCAATCAGATGGTAAGATGCTTGGACGAGAGATACTGTCTCCCTCCTCCTCCTGGTTGTCCTAGAGCAGTGTATGAAGTAATGGTAAATTGCTGGTAGGTACAATGTGTGTGTGTGTGCGTGTGTGTGTGTGTGTGTGTGTGTGTGTGTGTGTGTGTGTGTGTGTGTGTGTATCAGCGTGTGTACATGTGCATGCACACCCATGTGAGGTATTGTATCATGTGTGTGTATGTGTGCATGAGGTATTGTATCATCTTTGTTACTTTTACTCTGTCAGGAATCCTAACCACAATGACCGACCGAGGGCTTCAGATATAAGTGGTGAGTTCTGTAAATCAGAGAGGATCCTACTATCCTGGAAGAAAGAAGACATTGTATCACCTTCTGCTCAAGTGTTGGGAGGTCCTTTATCAGAAGGAGAGGAACTCTACAAAGACTTGCAGTTCTTGTACCTAGACAATTCTGAAATGTAGTCCACTGGATGGTAATTATACCATGGCTTCAGTGCTGTAACTCTTAGACTAACATTCTTTGAAAACTTTTGCCTGTTGGAATTTGGCATGTGTTGTAAGACTTAATCTAGTGTTTGCAGTCATTTTCACTTTTGCATAGTGAATGCGTGAGTGCCAGAAATTCCTAATGCTCCTTATTGTGCATATATGTTACATTCAGGGTCATGTGCTGATCGTTCATACAGCCGAACCAGTAATTCAGTACTTTGGGGGTGTGGTGTACTCCCAATCTTCCATCACATGTGTGTTATTGTGTGTGACATAATTCGTAGTAATTTCATATACGTATGTGAGGATCTTATATTATACATATTTACAGTGAATATTCATTAATATTCATTAATCCACTCATTGCCACACAACTATTTAATACTGAATACGTAATCGAGTGTAATACCTGATACCTGAGTGTGACAGGAAGCAGTGAATGTGATTAACATCACGTGCGCACTTGTTAATCCGGTCGCCCAGTATCAGTATCCCATGTACACAATCGAGCAGACAGACCGGGAATTATATTAGCCTCACGTGTGTCACATTGAGGAATGCATATGGCTACTAGGCACGCATGACTAGTACTCGTGCACGATCGAGGTGTCAGTAATGAAGTGCTATGGGTGTACATGAAGTATATATACGAACGTAGGGCGGCTCGCGGAGAACCAGGATTACCGACTTGCCTCGCTTTTTAGCTCGGCAATTCCACCGTTAGACCGCTTAGCCGGTAAAGATACTTCACAGGGTCGCCAGATCGCGATATCGAGCCTATGATTGGACCAACATGGGCTTATTTCTTGGTTTCTGCTTGTACCTCGTAGCTTTAGCGGGAGCTCAAGGTGAGGAGGTCACGATGTACTGTAAAGAGCGAAGCATCGGTTTATAAATCTCGGACACTTGAAATAGGAGGAATCTAGGCGGAATATAGAACTCGATGAAGGAATAACCGAACACGTACACCTTTTAACTTGTACGTATTAGAGATCAAGCTTAAGGTTATAATATTATATCTGCTAGTAGTGAAGATGTCGTTGGGCTCGCCCTATTATGTAAGAAGTTAGCGATGAATTCGGTATTTCGAAAATCCGTCTGTCCGAAAATCTATAAGGCGTTAATCAAGGAGGTGAATCGTTCGAGGATGGATAGGTGTCCGAATATAGGTGGTGTTCGATAATAGATGTTTTACTCTACACTATTACTGCTTGTGCAATCAGTGATGTTTTTTGTTCTCTTATGAACTTTTGCTAGATATCTGTCAAGTTCCCTCCTTCCCACCTCTGAACAGTATTAATAATAATAGTTTCCGTTCAAACACACAGTACATCATTCCAACAATGAACTTCTCTGGATGTGGAGTAATAACAGATTGGGCCATAGTGGGAGTTAGTGCTGGTGGTGGTGGGAACATAAGTAGAATGATAGAACTCCAGCTCTTCCGTCCTGATCCTACACCATCTAATGTGTTCACTAAAGTAACCGGTTCTGTTGTGGCTACTCAACTCGAACGAACAATAGTGGATACACACACTTTCACGTCAATTGGATTCACATTCTCTTCTGGAGATGTACTGGGATTCCACTATACTAATGATGCAGGGATTCTTCGTGTTCGCCGTACAACCTCCTTTAGCACTCACTATGTACTAACATCAGCTACCACTCCAGGAGATAATGTAGTCACCGCAACAGCTCTTACTGGTACAACCAGTTTGTATGTTCCACTGATGTCTGTTTCTGGTGAGTTGTCTTATATTATCATGTTAGTACACAGATCTGTATTTACTGTGTGTGTGGCTATCTACTGTGTGTAGTGATCTGTACAGAGTGTCCGAGAAGTACAACAATCCTACCCTCCACCACTGCAACTGTGACCACCAACACTGTAACTGTTCTCCAAAGTACAATTGTGAGTGCTCCCAGCTCCCAATCCCTTTTCATCTCGGGTACATCTCTGAGTGAGATCACCTTATCCCCAGGTACAGTTGTACAGTTTGTCATCCAACCCCAATACCCAGTATACACTGTACATCTCTATCAAGTGTTCATTCAGTACTTGCAGTTGTATTCCCACAGGTCTACCAGGTACTACAACTGTACCAGATGTTTCTGACGAAGCCCCCATAGCTGCTGTGGCTGGTGGTGCAGCTGGTGGTGCTCTAGCAGTGCTCCTGATTGTGATCGTTGTGTTGATCGCTATCATTACTGCTGTCATCTGCTGTTTTAGAAAGAAAGTGAAGCACATATTGTATGCTCATTTCACCAGTACCTCCAATGAACCAGTAAGCTTCAGGGGTGAGTGCAGTAAATGCCATGCACACCTAATGTATGCAGTGAATTTCATCAATCTGCCCCAATTGGGTGTTGAGGAAGGTGGCAGGTTGAAGAGATTGACAGATTATCGAAATCAACCTATGAACGTAAATACAGGGAAACAATCGATGGTAGATGAAAGGGTTTCATAGATGAAGTGATAGCAGATTGATGACAATTCACACCATATTATAATTACTTCAAATAGCACACCATGCAATTCTGATGTAGTGTACATTAACCAGGCTGGGCCGAGTGAAGTGTACTGTGCATTATACTGTGCAACTATCCTTACTTATGTACGTGTCTATTATAACTCGGTACTCGTGGATATACATGTATATTATGTACCTAGCTAGCACCTACACTCCCTAGCCTGTATATATACAATGTATTATGTCAATCAGAACTGATAACAAGTGTTTCAGTCCGATAACAACAGCACGCTTTACATAATATGCTCTTTGTTGTACTGCATTTGGCTTGCTACAATTTCTTGTTGCAGAACCATTGATTGCATTTGCCCCAGTTGAGATCATTAAGCAGAGAAACACCAGTGATCTGTCAGGTACTGATGGCTACTTCGAAATCCCCAACGACCTGGACCATAAGCCCTGTACTACATCTGAGAAGTTGAATCCAGATACAGCCCAGTTCTGCTATGATGTCCCTAACAACAATGTTAGTATAAGGAATGAAGCATGTCATTCTGGTCCCACTGACAAACGGTGTGAGGGACACGAATACGCTGAACCTGATGAGATCCCCAAGGGAGGAGAGCCACCTGCTGTGGTTTATAATGTCTGTTGGTGGCTTGTTTTGTTGTCTGCTTTGCTTATAAATGTCCTTGTATATCATGTAGGTACCAAGAAAGGTTCCTTCTCAGTCTATGTACAGCAGAGTGCCAACAAGGGTAGGTTTGGTACATGCTAGCTCTTCTGGTGGTGTTGATCCAGTATTACCACTGTAATGGTGCCAACAGGAGGAAAGACTGAAATCTTCAGAACAAGAAAGTATTAAAAATGCATATGAATCTCCTCTGGTGCATTTTGAAACTTCAGGCAGACAAAAGGTGAGTGGATCCCCCGAAGTCTGCTTGTGTGTGTGTCACGCCTAATGTCACAACTAATTGCTGTACGTGTTTTGGGAAACAGGTGATAGCTGAACAGACCTTTGTTTCCCTACACCTTCACTGTACTCACTACATACTTATACCATGCACATAGCATTCGTGTTTATAATTACCATACAACCTAGCTGCTACTACCACACAACGTACCACTACCACACAACCTGCTACTACCACACAACGTACTACTACCACACAACCTGCTACTACCACACAACCTGCTACTACCACACAACCTGCTACTACCACACAACCTGCTACTACCACACAACCTGCTACTACCACACAACCTGCTACTACTGCACAACCTGCTACTACCACACAACCTGCTACTACCACATGACCTGCTTGTACCACACAACCTGCTTGTACCACACATTGCAGTCACTGGTTGAGTGCTTCAGTGCTTACACTGTTGCATTCACCTCACTTTGTTGTTAGTTTTGGTTCCATGTCAGCAATGTAAACAGTGCCTTTCATAGTTCTTCATTCCTTCAACTCCTATACGCATATGCGCACATGTACACACACACACGCACGCACGCACGCACGCACACACACACACACACACACACACACACACACACACACACACACACACACACGAAACCTTCCTTGTTGAATTTGTCTATATAATAGAAAAGACTTTCGACAATCATAAATTGTAACTACTCATGCAAAATGGTGTTGAACATGATCACGTCCCAATGTGGATACACTCCAGAATCTGTGGTTGAGTGGGGGACTAATTAATATGTAGTCCACACATTCCATGTAGTAATGCATGTTTTTAACAAATAACAGCACAGCAACACAGGATCTGCATTTGGAAGCAGATGTCCAATCCCTGTCTAATCCAGTAGTGGTTTTATAGACAACTTGCAATTCTTCAAAATTTTTCACAGCTCCCTTGGTACTTTCGTCTATATTTTGAGGAACATGTCAAAAATTAATTCACTTAAATTGTCTTAGGCATCTTTGCAAATCACTGCTTCTCTACTTGCTTAGCCATTGGCTCGAACCTGGTAAAAATGATCTCCAACCGAAGACAATATAGTTATCACCTGATTATACATATTAATAAGCTAATCCCACAGCTAACATCCTCGTAATTGGGTATATATACTACATAATATTATATGTACAGTGAATAACAAGTTTGGTGGATTAACTGGATATTCATTAGTACTTGTACATTATATTGGTACTGGGAAAGTGTGACGGATTAATATGTTTGACAGATGAAGCGGTGGTGGATTAACAAGAGTTCACTGTAAACTACATGTCTATATTGGACTGTTGATGGACCAGGTACGTAAAAGCATTGAACAGGGTCTCTACCATTCACCTATACAGGTATTTGTGAATGGTATACCTGAAGGTATATATAAAATGTCGTTTTGTAAAGAGGAGAAATACTGTTCGCCAAGTGAAGATGAAGATGGAGTCTATGCTCAAATGGCCCAGTGGGGCTACAAAGAGATACCTGATGTTAGTGTCACACTCTCAAAGAAGTTAGGAGAGGGCCATTTCGGAGAAGTGTACAAAGCAGAGTTGAAGGTGTCTAAAGAGAGAAGTCTTGATGTGGCTGTGAAGTTGGTGAAGGAGGGAGCTCCTGCTGAAGAGAGGACCAAGCTCCTCCAAGAAGCAGCTACTTTGGGCCAGTTCAAACACAAACATGTTGTGAGGTTGATTGGAGTGGTCACTCTCAGAGAACCAGTGAGTTCTCATGTGTTTCATAATGGCCGGTCGGCTCACAATTTCTTCATGTTACATTTAGATGTACCTTGTGATTGTTAAGGTTAGAGTTGACATAATCTCATGTTCACTCTCTCTAGAAAATGATGTTGATCGAGCTCCTACCCAAAGGAGATCTCAAAGAATACCTTATGACTCTTCATGAAAAGTAAGGCATAGTTTGTCTCCAATAGGTGTCATTCACACACTGTGTCCTCCTCCTCCACACACTGTGTCCTCCTCCTCCTCCACACACTGTGTCTAACTCCTCCACGCACTATATCCTCCTCCTCCATACACTGTGTCCTCCTCCTCCACACACTGTGTTCTCCTCCCCCTCCTCCACACACTGTGTCCTCCTCCTCCTCCTCTTCCTCCACACACTGTGTCCTCCCCCTCCTCCACACACTATGTCCTCCTCCCCCTCCTCCACACACTGTGTCCTCCTCCTCCACACAATGTGTCCTCCTCCTCCTCCTCCTCCTCCTCCTCCACACACTGTGTCTTCCTCCTCCTCCTCCAGTCCATCTCAACTGTCCAGTCTTGACCTCCCCGGTTTACTGCTCCAGTTTTGTAAACAAGTTGTGGACGGTCTAGCTTGTCTATCCCAGAAGTCCTTTGTACACAGAGATATTGCAGCAAGGAACATCTTGTTGGATAAGGACCTCAACTGCAAGGTAAGGAGGGTTGGGTGCATGTGGTGTGGACATGCAAATGGTATGTATGTGGCCATAGAATTTAGTAAGAATGGCTTAATAGGATATGATCGATGATGGTGCAATTTGAGAGAATAATGTGTGTCAGCCATTTCGTCTACTTGGTTGATTCACAGACATATACTATGTGTGCATGTGTATGCAAGTTGTGTTTCAATGTTTTATAGATTTCTGATTTTGGAATGACAAGACAGGTGAAAACAAGTACATATTACATAATGAGCAAGTGTAGTAGGGTCCCAGCTAAATGGACCTCTCCTGAGGCTTTGCTGTACAAAAAGTACAGTACAAGTAGTGATGTGTGGAGCTATGGTATGTTGATGTATGAGATCTGGTCACTGGGACACAAACCATTTGAAGACAAGACAATAGAGGAGGTGTGTGTGTGGGGGGTGTTGTGTGTGGGTGTTGCATATATATTGTTGGGTATATTATACTTGTACATTTTTACTGGCCATGGTGATATTAATGAGATTGTTTTACTGAATGAATTGATTCAGAAAGTGCTCTCTCCAATCAGATGATAAAATGCTTGGACGAGAGATACTGCCACCCCCCTCCTCCTGGTTGTCCTAGAGCAGTGTATGATGTAATGGTGAAATGTTGGTAGGTACAGTGTGTGTGTGTGTGTATGTGTGTGTGTGTGTGTGTGTGTGTGTGTGTGTGTGTGTGTGTGTGTGCGTGTGTGTGTGTGTGTGTGTGTGTGTGTGTGTGTGTGTGTGTGTGTGTGTGTGTATGTGAGAGAATAGTGAGATAGTCACAATCCTCTATCCCAGGAACCCCTCCCACAATGACAGACCGAGTGCTTCAGATATAAGTGGTGAGTTCTGTAAATCAGAGAGGATCCTACTATCCTGGAAGAAAGAAGACATTGTATCACCTTCTGCTCAAATTTTGGGAGGTCCTTTATCAGAAGGAGAGGAACTCTATAAAGACTTGCAATTCTCGTACCGAGAGAATTCTGAAATGTAATCCATTGGATGATCACAATATTATCTGATGTAGTTGCTATAATTAGTTACATTGATGTATGTTGTGATATACTAACCACTGTGAGCAGTATATTGTTATTAAATTTGATATTTTGACTTTCTATTTTGAATATTAATACAAACATCGTAGCTGTGTGTGTTAGGGTAGTGTGTGTATTCATTTCCGCAATCATATCACTTTAAACATTTATGGCAAGTGTGTGTGTAGGGATATAATACTCTCTCTCCTCACTGGTGTCTCTTAAAGGGCCTTTGTGTATGCGATTTAATTATGCAGTGACAACTAATCATCATAATGATTATTTGTTCATAATGTAATATGTAAATGTTCCACGTACAAACTAAGGGCAGGCGTTTATTATGGGCGCTTACTGGTGTCGGAGTCTTGCGGAAACTTGGGACGGAACAATGGGCTTATCTCTTGGTATCCTCTACTTGTACCTCGTAGCTTTGGCGGGAGCTCAAGGTAAATTCGACGTATAGGAATAGTTGTACTGTGCTATTATACCGTATTAATGTTTGAGTATCCGGAGAATATGGTTTCTTGCTTGCTTGCGCTAGATACCTGTCAAGTTCCCCCGGCCCCACCTCTGAACAGTACTGATGCTGGTTTCTTTGCCAAATTACAATACATCATTCCAACAATGAACTTCTCCGGATGTGGAGAAATAACAGATTGGACTATATTGGGAGCTGGTCGAGGTAATACTGGTATTAGAGAGAGAACTATAGAACTCCAGCTCTTCCGTCCTGATCCTACACGATCTACTGTGTTCACTGAAGTGACCAGTTCTGTTGTGACTACTAATGTTAATAAAGGATGGGATACACACACTTTCACATCAATTGGATTCACATTCTCTCCTGGAGATGTACTGGGATTCTACTATCCTAACACAGTGGACTTTCTTGTCGTTCGCCGTACAAGCTCCTTTAGCACTCACTCTGTACTAACATCAACTATCACTCCAGGAGATAATGTAGTCACCACAACAGCTCTTACTGGTACATCCAGTTCGTATGTTCCACTGATGTCTGTTTCTGGTGAGTTGTCTTATCTCATGTTAGTACATTCAGTACTGTATTCTCATCACTGTGTGTGTGGTTATCTACTGTGTGTAGTGAGCTGTACAGAGTGTCCAAGGAATACAACGATCCTACCATCTGTTACCACATCCACAACTCCAATCCTTACTGACATCCCGTCCTCCAGTGAGACTCTACCTTTACTGCCATTCACATCTTCCAGCATAGCAATCCCATCATCTGTGAACACCAGCACTGCAACTGTGCCCTCCAGCACTGTAACTGTGACCTCCAGCACTGCAACTGTGCCCTCCAGCACTGTAACTGTGCTCCAAAGTACAACGATTGTCAGTGCTCCCAGCTCTCAACCACATATCATCTCAGGTACATCTCTGAGTGAGACCACCTTATCCTCAGGTACAGTTGTACAGTGTGTCATCCAGCCCCAACACCCAGTATACACTATACACCTCTATCAAGTGTTCATTCAGTACTTGCAGTTGTATTCCCACAGGTCTACCAGGTACTACAACTGTACCAGATGTTTCTGAGGAAGTCCCCATAGCTGCTGTGGCCGGTGGTGCAGCTGGTGGTGCTCTAGCAGTGCTCCTGATTGTGATCGTTGTGTTGATCACTGTCATTACTGCTGTCATCTGTGTTAGAAGGAAAAATGTCAAGTATGTATTGGATGCCCAGCCCTCCAGTACCTCCAGTGAGCCAGTAGCCTTCAGTAGTGAGTGCAGTAGATGCCACACCTAATGTATGCAGTGAATTTTCATGCAGGATGCTATGCTTCTCATCGGGGATACTGTACTTCTATTGGGGATACTGTACTTCTCATTTGGGATACTGTACTTTTCATCTGGGATACTGTACTTGTCATCGGGGATACTGTACTTCTATTGGGGATACTGTACTTCTCATTTGGGATACTGTACTTTTCATCTGGGATACTGTACTTCTATTGGGGATACTGTACTTCTCATTTGGGATACTGTACTTTTCATCTGGGATACTGTACTTGTCATCGGGGATACTGTACTTCTCATCGGGGATACTGTACTTCTCATCTGGGATACTGTACTTCTCATCAGGGATACTGTACTTCTCATTGGGGAAACTGTACTTCTATCGAGGAAACTGTACTTCTATCGGGGATACTATCAGTACTATTTCACTTGGGGTACAAAATGGCTAGGTTTGGCCAGGTGAAATATATTGTGTAGCACTGTACCACTTAACTTCTGGTTGACTTCATACACTGCACTATATCTCTTAGTCTACTGTACACATGCTATGGCAATACAAGCAAATACCTCTTATAAGAAGTACAAATTTGGTATGCCTTCAAGGTACTTATATACTAGCCAAGTTGTACTGTATTTAGCCTGTAACAATGTCTTGTTGTAGATCAATTGAGTACATTTGACTCAGTTGGGAACAATGTACGGACTAACACCTACGAAATGTCAGATAATAATGTCTATTTTGAAATCCCCAACAACCTGGACCATAAGCCCTGTTCTACATCAGAAAGTGTGTACCAGAATATTGCACAGTCCTCATATGAAGTCTCCAACGACAGGATTTTTGAAAATAAGGAAGCATGTCGTTCTCATCTCACTGATAAACCGTGTGAGGGACACAAGTACTACGAACCTGACCAGGTTCCCAAGGGAAGAGAGCCACCTTCTCTGGTTTGTAATGTCTGTTGGTTGCAATCTTTTTGTATACATCTTTGAATATGAATGTGTTGTTATATCATGTACGTAGCTACCAAGAATGGTTCCTGCTCAGTCTATGTACAGCAGAGTGCCAACAAGGGTAGGTTTGGTACATGCTAGCTCTTCTGGTGGTGTTGATCCAGTATTACCTCTGTAATGGTGCCAACAGGAAGAGAGACTGAGATCTCCAGAACCAGAAAGTAATGATAATGTATACGAATCTCCTCTGGTGCATTTTGAAACATTGGACAGACAAAAAAAGGTGTGTGGATCCCTAGACGATTGCTTGTGTGTGTGTCACGTCTAATGTCACAACTAATTGCAGCAGCTGTACATGTTTAGGGTGATAGCTGGACAGACCTTTGTTTTCCCTACAAGTAGACATGAACATGCTGTACCGCACAAAGCGCTTATGCTATGCATTGTGCTAACATCACACAACCTGCCTATGGCACGCAACCTGCTACTACCACACAACCTGCTACTACTACCACACAACCTGCTACTACCACACAACCTGCTACTACCACATAACCTGCTACTACCACACAACCTGCTACTACCACACAACCTGCTACTACCACACAACCTGCTACTACCACATGACCTGCTACTACCACACAACCTGCTACTACCACACAACCTGCTTGTACCACATATTGCAGTCACTGGTTGAGTGCTTCAGTGCTTACACTGTTGCATTCACCTCACTTCAACCCTGACCTTTAATGTTAGTTTTGGTTCCATGTCAGCAATGTAAACAGTGCCTTTTATAGTTCTTAGTCCCTTCAACTCCTACACACACACACAAGCATAACTGCATGAAGCCTTGTGCTTAAAATTACCCTAGTTATTTGGAATGTATATTCTTAAATAATTGTTACTTGTGACTACTGGTGTGAAATGCTATCAAATTTCAGTACTTGTATGTCATCCTACTCCTGTACCAGTAGATGGTATAAGTGGTGGACTGAGATTTTCCCTACTTGTCACCTACAGGCATTAGAGAATGGTATACCTGAAGGTATATATGAAATGTCGTTTTGTAAAGAGGAGACATACTGTTCACCAAGTGAAGATGAAGATGGAGTCTACTCTCAAATGGCCCAGTGGGGCTACCAGGAGATACCTCGTGCTAGTGTCACACTCTCAAAGAAGTTAGGAGAGGGCCAGTTTGGAGAAGTGTACAAAGCAGAGTTGAAGGTGTCTAAAGAGAGAAGTCTTGATGTGGCTGTGAAGTTGGTGAAGGAGGGAGCTCCTGCTGAAGAAACGACCAAGCTCCTCCAAGAAGCAGTTAATCTTGGCCAGTTCAAACACAGACATGTTGTGAGGTTGATTGGAGTGGTCACCATTGAAGAACCAGTGAGTTTGTACCCAGGTGTACATACTACGTAGGTACATACATAATATTATGAGTGTGTACCTGCATATAAGGATTATGTACAGGTATCGGTGGGGCACAACCACATGCCATGAAGCACTGTATATAACACCAAATATATGTGTACATACGGCATATGCTGCGTGCATAAATGATGCATACATAGGTGGACAGTGAAATGTTTGCTACTCCACAACTGTTTCATCCCATCAACCCTTTCATTTCCTACCATGATCATTTCTATTCAATGACCTGAATTAATTTGTGTTCATACGTGATCTGCCAAACTCATTCATTCAGGTACATTTTTCCTCAGAGTCCAACTATTTTGATGGGTAAATGAGGAAATATCTGTGTATATTGTGTTTAATTTGTACTTATCACCACTGATAGACATTGATGTTAATGGAACTTCTCTCCGGTGGGGATCTGAAGGATTATCTTGATACCATCAACGCCAAGTGAGTTGTGAGTGTTGTGTAGAATATCAATATTCTACTCCACACACTGTGTCCTCCTCCTCCTCCTCCACACACTGTGTCCTCCTCCTCCTCCACACACTGTGTCCTCCTCCTCCTCCACACACTGTGTCCTCCTCCTCCTCCACACACTGTGTCCTCCTCCTCCTCCACACACTGTGTCCTCCTCCTCCTCCTCCAGTCCATCTCAACTGTCCAGTCCTGACCTCCCCAGTTTACTACTCCAGTTTTGTAAACAAGTGGTGGACGGTCTAGCTTGTCTATCCCGGAAGTCCTTTGTACACAGAGATATTGCAGCAAGGAACATCTTATTGGATAAGGACCTCAACTGTAAGGTGAGGAAGGTGTGGTCTGATGAGGGTGTGGTGTGTGTTTCGTTTATGGAATGTAGTTATGTAGAGTGACCTCATTGGGTATGATTTAGCTAGTTTTTGGTATAATTGAATATTACACTAGGAATTTCCTATTCCTATTTCAGATTTCTGATTTTGGAATGACACGAGGAGTTGAAGAGGACACATACTACATGATGAGCAAGGGTAGTAAGATACCAGCAAGGTGGACCTCTCCTGAGGCTTTGCTGTACAAGAAGTACAGTACAAGTAGTGATGTGTGGAGCTATGGTATGTTGATGTATGAGATCTGGTCACTGGGACACAAACCATTTGAAGACAAGACAATACAGGAGGTGTGTATGTGTGTGCGTGCGTGCGTGCGCGCGCGCATGTGTGTGTGTGTGTGTGTGTGTGTGTGTGTGTGTGTGTGTGTGTGTGTGTGTGTGTGTGCGTCTGTGCATTGCTAATGTATGTATACATGTACATGTTTACTGTTCTTGGTGATGTCAATGGGAATGTGTGACCTACGTATAATATACTCTCTTCAATCAGATGATAAGATGTTTGGACAGAAATTACTGTCTCCCTCCTCCTCCTGGTTGTCCTAGAGCTGTGTATGAAGTAATGGTGAAATGTTGGTAGGTACACTGTGTGTGTGTGTGTGTGTGTGTGTGTGTGTGTGTGTGTGTGTGTGTGTGTGTGTGTGTGTGTGAAGTGAGGTATTTCTGTCCTCTTTCCAAGGAATCCTAACCACAATGACCGACCGAGTGCTTCAGATATAAGTGGCAAGTTTTGTAAATCAGAGAGGATCCTACTATCCTGGAAGAAAGAAGACATTGTATCACCTTCTGCTCAAGTGTTGGGAGGTACTTTATCAGAAGGAGAGGAACTCTATGAAGACTTACAGTTCTTGTACAGAAAAAAGTGAACGAATACAATTCAAACCGCTGGTGGACTTATTAGTTTGTTAATCATTTCATCCATTTACAGGGCTAGGAAAGTCTACTAGTAGTATTTTACGTGTAATATATTGTATATAATATGTTGGTAACCATCTATGTACCCAGCAGGCTGGGCCAACTAGTATTAACTGTTTGTATTCTTGGTGTTTATTATGCGTTTGATTCCAACTTTTATGTCATTAGCTCTTACCTGCATGCTATTATGGTAGCAGGGACGTATCTCAATACATTGTCTAATTCAGAGTGTATATGCTGAATCCTTTTAGTTTTTGATAGAGGAGATGAACATAGTTTCATCATTGCTCTCTCCGACTGTTTGCAGCAGTTTGTAGATCTGCAGTCATAACCAGGAGTGTGTATTAACCTGAGTGTGCTAACCAGAATTGTGTACCAACCACTGGCAACCAGGGGAGTGTATGCTAACCAGGAGTGTATACTACCCACGAGTGTGACCTAACCAGGAGTGTATACTAACCAGGAGTGTGTACTATAACCATGAGTGTGTACTAGCCAGTCTCCTCAGTAAACAAATTGTACTGTATAACACACTGAGTAAATTGTTGGAAAAAGCTGCTATGTGCATAATGTGCACATTTCCTGTAAAATAGTGCCATATACCGAATAACTGGTATTGAATAGTAACAAGTGTATATAGGATCGAGGTCGACCACGAGTACCGTATAGAGTCACATTATGCCAGCTATTTTATATAGTTATTACGACTGATATATGTATTACATATACCAATAATAATTATTATGTATATATACTAATAATAACTATCAATTTATACTGCAGTATTAGACGACCATATTTATTATGATCTGTCACGAGACCAGTTACTATAAACTCCGGATCCTGGGCTTCTCTTGAGAATCGCCGTATGTACACGTAATCGCAATCGGCCACGTTCCACTAATCTAAGGGGACGGAAGAGATCAACGTGAAATAGCGTGCGAATGCTCACTTTGGGGAAATGGTTACTCCGTACTACCCTAGGCCTGTTCCTGCTCGTGCTGCCAAGCTGCGAAGCTTCAAGTCAAGGTGAGATAGGAGGTGGAGCGAGTGGAGTGTGTGACTTTTGAACGAACATCTTTGGACATTGTTAGTATCTAGCTGTGGACAGTATCTTCAAATACGTATTTTGATCACCTATCTATAGAGACCACGCTGACATGAACTTGTGTCATTGGCTGGTCCAGGTACTGCACGTGATCCCAATAGCTCAGTGTTAAAAGAGCTCATGCAAGGCTGTCAATTCCAGGTTTCCCCGAGCCGTTGTATGGCCTGTCACTGCTAGCTGTGCACAGAGTCTTGTTACATGGCTAACTATATATACATATAATAATAATAATATTATATTATTGTATGAATTGTGATTAAATATATGTATACACATATTATATTAAATGAAACTAATAGATTAGGTCAAACCATGAGGGTTATGGGGTGTCCTGTATGATAAAGCTATTAAAGGTAGCTTCCGTGTACACTAACAGAATTATAATAATTATTGTTGTTTCCCTTTTTATGCACTAGGTACCTGTGAGGTTCCCTCCTTCCCACCAGTGGGAAGTACTGGTGTCGGTTATTTCAATCGCAACACACAGTACATCATTCCAACAATGAACTTCACTGGATATGGAGAAATAGCAAACTGGACTATAGTGGGAGCTGGTCGAGGTGGTATTGGTACCAGAGACAGAGTCATAGAACTCCAGCTCTTCCGTCCTGATCCTACACAATCTACTGTGTTCACGAAAGTAATCAGTTCTGTTGTGACTACTCGTATTAATCAGGTCGCACGTACACACACTTTCACATCAATTCGATTCACATTCTCTCCTGGAGATGTACTGGGATTCTACAATCCTAATAATGTGCCCTTTCTTGAAGTTCGCCGTACAAACTCCTTTAGCACTCACTCTGTACTAACACCAGCTAACTCTCCAACAGCTAGTGTAGTCACCTTAACGGCAACTGTAACAGGTGTTCCACTGATGTCTGTTTCTGGTGAGTTGTCTTATCTCATGTTAGTACATTCAGTACTGTATTCTCATCACTGTGTGTGTGGCTATCTACTGTGTGTAGTGAGCTGTACAGATGACAGTGGACCGGGTACCCCCATAGCAGCTGTAGTGGTGGTGGTGCTGCTATTCATCATCATACTGACCATTCTGATCGTCATTACGATTGTCGCCGTTGTTCTGAAGAAGAAGGAGTTGAAGCAGAGTTATCTTCCCAGTGGTAACACCTCCCATCCTGTTAGTGAGTGGTCACAATAATATTATATGGACAAGTTACAGGCGTTGGTAGAATAGTAGGCTTTTTGTGCACATACTTAATGCATGGTAAACATGTACATACTTAACTATACATGTGTTGGTGTCGTCACACACTTTCATTTTGATGAGCTAGTACATGCTATCACAACCATTGGACTTGCATTCTGCCGGACATTGTATATGTTTGTGGCTATTTGTTTTAACCTGCCGTACTGTTTGCAGTTGTGTTGTTGGATTTGCTTCTCTGGTTGTGGTACGTGGTGTTCTGTTCTACATACATAGGGGTCAACGGGATGAAAGGTGCCGGGGATACTACCATACAATTTCAAACAATAGAGGAACATCAAGTGGTTACCATTGGCAACAGTGAACCTGTATACAATGGTGTGGTGTTGAAGAGACAGCCTCCTCCTGAGACCTTGTACAATGAGGATGAATCAACATTCTTTGCTAATGAAGTGTTGGACAGCAAGGTGCCTCAAAATCAGAGCAATTCTCATACTTACCACGTTATAGAGGTTAGCAAGGGATACCTGTGTGAGTTCTGTACTGTCACCACTGTAAAATCTGTACAGTCACCACTGTGAGGTCTGTACCGTCACCACTGTAAAATCTGTACTGTTGCCACTGTGAGGTCTGTACTGTCACCACTGTAAAGTCTGTACAGTCACCACTGTGAGGTCCGTAAAGTCTGTACAGTTAACACTGTGCAGTCTGTACAGTCACCTCTGTGAAGTCTGTACAGTCACCACTGTGAGATCTGTACAGTCACCTCTGTGAAGTATGTACAATCACCAGATGTGTGAATGTGGCCTGTTTCCACATGTTGGTTCACCAAATTCTACTGTACATTTTGTACAATGGTACAAGGACGAGGTGTTGTCATGAGACATATGTTGCATTTTATTCATGTTAGGTTCCTGAATACAGTGAAATTTTACCAATCCCTGTTTCCACCATGGTGAGAAATTCAATGTCATTGTACGCTATGGTTTGTGTTATGTGTGTATGTACACACATGTGTGTTCGCACTTGTGCTGGGAAACTGCTGTGATTTCGATATCAATTGTTGATATGCGCTACTGGATGTGCTTGCCTCTAAACAGAAACAAAACACCTTTTATTAGGCTGAGCATATAGTGGCCCTGTGAGTGATTCCATATTTAAGGTTAACTATGTATACATGTTTAGCACTACGAAGAATCCAAGTTTGGCACACTAAGTGAGGATGAGGAGATTTACTGGACCCCCAGCTGTGATAATAATGAAATTTATATGCAAATAACCAAGTGGGGCTACCAGGAGATACCTCGTGCTAGTGTCACACTCTCAAAGAAGTTAGGAGAAGGCCAGTTTGGAGAAGTGTACAAAGCAGAGTTGAAGGTGTCTAAAGAGAGAAGTCTTGATGTGGCTGTGAAGTTGGTGAAGAAGGGAGCTCCTGCTGAAGAGAGGACCAAGCTCCTCCAAGAAGCAGCTACTCTGGGCCAGTTCAAACACAGACATGTTGTGAGGTTGATTGGAGTGGTCACCATTGAAGAACCAGTGAGTTTGCTCCACCCTCTCTGACCTTCCCCGTCTCTTTTCCTCTCCCTCCCCATCTATCATCTTTTTTCATTTCCCTCTCTCCCTCTCTTTCCCTCTCTCTCCCTCTCTCCCTTTCTCCCTGTAGAATATCATATCGGTGTCGTATTGACGTACACTCTAACTTCTATAGCTATTGCAATCGCAAACCATTTCCTTAGGTGTTACTGTGCTGTAATTACTATGTGTGTCTGCTTTGTATCAGGCAATGATGTTGATGGAGATTCTCCCTAATGGTGATCTGAAGAATTATCTTGATTCTATCACCATTAAGTGAGTTGTGAGTATTGTGCAAATTTTAATATTTCCTCCACACACTGTGTCCTCCTCCTCCTCCTCCACACAC
>OZ026556.1:725000-790000 GCA_964020155.1 Chondrilla cf. caribensis | reverse complement strand
TAAAATTTAATATCGACACTAATATAAGCTACTGTAAACCAATGAGAACTGCATTGCGCAATCGTCCTCGGCCATCACATGATGCGCATTAAAAGGAAAGCTAGTGATGCTGAACCCGTGGCTAGTTAAGATGTCGCGTTCTTTTCGTTCAGTGGCTGCCTTTCGTCTGCTAGTAGTAGGACTAGCGTTGGTGGAAAGTCACTTCAGCTTATCAATGGGTAAGTGGTACCGTTCTGCTATAGCCACACCGAATGAGCCCATAGAATTACGTATATGGTTTGCGTGCATTGGTCCGTACATATGGTAATACGGGCGACTGTAGCACCCTCCTACATAGTACTACTGTACCACTGAGTTCATGTAATATTCAAGAGTGGATGGTGATCTGGTTGCATATCGATATTATTACCTAACAACAAAGTAACAGTTGCTGCTGAAGCATTGACTGAATGTGTACCTTTCAAGGAGGCTGTCCTATGTTGACAAATTTAAACCAGCCCTTGCTGCACGTCACACTAGCTAGATAGTTCACTACTAGTTGATCACTCAACAGTATTGATTTTAGAGCATGGAATCAGATGTTACATTACATGATAATTTAAATTACTGAAAATCATATACGCAATGATTCAAATATTACAAAACGTATGCAGATAGATAGATAGATAGATAATTATTATTTGACAATAGGAAGCTGCATCCACGAATGTGGGTTTTCATGCAGGTCCTAGAAAATATATACATTTTACAGATAACAAAAATTTGATGAGTAAATAAATAAATACATGCAAATTAAGGGAAGATTGTGCAAGATTGATGCAAGACAAAGTCCAGTTACAAAAAATTAAGATGTTTTAACAATTGCCCAAATATTGAGAGAGACTGCATGCATCTGATATTAGCGGACAAGTTGTTATAGTGAAGGGCACCTTGATATTGGAAGGACATCTTTAATTTGTTGGTATGAGGAGATGGGATTTTTAACTTGCCAGAACCACGAGTTGATGTATAATTGTTACATAGGAATTTGCAGGAGAGATATTCCGGGGTTTGCTGGAGTACACATTGATGTACCTGACATAGCATATGGTTATGTTGTCGATGTCTAAGGGTGGTCCAGTGACGACAAAACCATATGCTATGTCAGGTACATTGATGTGTAATTTGTATAATTGTTGCTTATTTCCAATTCATGTATATTAGATATCTGTCAAGTTCCCTCCTTCCCACCGCTGAACAGTGCTAATAGTGATGGTTTTAATCTCAGCAGACAATACATCATTCCAACAATGAACTTCACTGGATGTGGAGTAATAACAGATTGGACTATAGTGGGAGCTGGTGGAGGTAGAACTGGTAAGAGAAGCAGAATGATAGAACTCCAGCTCTTCCGTCCTGATCCTACACGATCTACTGAGTTCACTAAAGTAACCAGTTCTGTTGTGACTACTAATATCCGCCACAATGAGCCACAATCAACACACACTTTCACACCAATTGGATTCACATTCTCTCCTGGAGATGTACTGGGATTCTACTATCCTAACACAGTGGACTTTCTTCAAATTCGCCTTACAACCTCCTTCAGCACTCACTCTGTACTAATATCATTAGTTAGCTCTACAACAGCTAATGTAGTCACCTTAACAGCAACTGTAACAGGTGTTCCACTAATGTCTGTTTCTGGTGAGTTGTCTTATCTCATGTTAGTACATTCAGTACTGTATTCTCATCACTGTGTGTGTGGTTATCTACTGTGTGTAGTGAGCTGTACAGAGTGTCCAGAGAGCACAACTGTTCTGTCCACAACTACTGCAACAATGTCATCAAATACGCCCACACCATCCAGTACAAAGGACTCCACCACAACCACACCCTCTAGTACAGAGGACTCAGCCACGACCACACCCTCCAGTACAGAGGACTCCACAATGACCACACCCTCCAGTACAGAGGACTCTACTACGACCACACCCTCCAGTACAGAGGACTCCACAATGACCACACCCTCCAGTACAGAGGACTCCACTACGACCACACCCTCCAGTACAGAAGACTCCACAAAGACCACACCCTCCAGTACAGAGGACTCTACCACAACCACAACCTCCAGTACAGAAGACTCCACAATGACCACACCCTCCAGTACAGAGGACTCCTCTATGACCACACCCTCCAGTACAGAAGACTCCACCACGACCACACCCTCCAGTACAGAAGACTCCACAATGACCACACCCTCCAGTACAGAGGACTCCACCACAACCACACCCTCCAGTACAGAGGACTCCAACACGACCACACCCTCCAGTACAGAAGACTCCAACACGACCACTCCCTCTAGTACAGAGGACTCCACCACGACCATACCCTCCAGTACAGAAGACTCCACAATGACCACACCCTCCAGTACAGAGGACTCCACCACGACCACACCCTTCAGTACAGAGGACTCCACAATGACCACACCCTCCAGTACAGAGGACTCCACCACAACCACACCCTCCAGTACAGAGGACTACAACACGACCACACCCTCCAGTACAGAAGACTCCAACACGACCACTCCCTCTAGTACAGAGGACTCCACCACGACCATACCCTCCAGTACAGAAGACTCCACAATGACCACACCCTCCAGTACAGAAGACTCCACCACGACCACACCCTTCAGTACAGAGGACTCCACCACGATCACACCCTCCAGTACAGAAGACTCCAACACGACCACTCCCTCTAGTACAGAGGACTCCACCACGACCATACCCTCCAGTACAGAAGTCTCCACCACGACCATACCCTCCAGTACAGAAGACTCCACCACGACCATACCCTCCAGTACAGAAGACTCCACCACGACCATACCCTCCATTACAGAGGACTCCACAATGACCATACCCTCCACTACAATAACAGTAGCTGTATCATTGTTTGTGTTCATTTTCACTTTGTCCGTGACCATCCTCGTCATTGTGTTAGCTGTCACACTGGTGAAAAGGAAGAAGAAGTATGGCTTCCACTATTCACCAAGTGTCACTGAACCATTCATCAGTGAGTGTGCATGTCACTGATTTCAGAATTACCATCCTGAACTTACAATGTAGTTCCTCACTCTCGGTTTAGTTGGACCACTGTAGCTCCTCACCCTCGGTTTAGTTGGACCACTGTAGCTCCTCACCCTCGGTTTAGTTGGACCACTGTAGCTCCTCACCCTCGGTTTAGTTGGACCACTGTAGCTCCTCACCCTCGGTTTAGTTGGACCACTGTAGCTCCTCACCCTCGGTTTAGTTGGACCACTGTAGCTCCTCACCCTGATTTTTGTGTGCCCCTATAACTCCTCACCCCTGGTTCAGTGGACCACTGTAACGCCTTTCCCTTGGGTTCCTATTCTTCTGGACATAACCAGAAAATTACATAAAATGTGTACAATATAATAATGTATGTATATACAGTATAATGTGTGTACAGTATATTATTCATCAAGTATGCCAGGCCTGCAAAATATGTGATTATGAAGAAATTGTCTTTGTAAATCTGCTGTTGTAAAGTGGTCTGGTGTGTGGTGGTGTGTACAATTTCAGTACATATACTGTGCGTATTAGGGCGGTAGGGTCCGACTGTATGTACAAGTACAACTATACATGCAAGTGAGGACATTAGTGGATATTTGACACAATGTACACTGTTAGGTGGCAATATTTGCAAGGATACAACTGGTGGTAATGGTGCAACTGTCCTTGAGATGAATGGTTGGCATACTCCACTTGTCAGTGATATGAAAGAAGGTGATCGCCCATCTTCAACAAAAGGAGAGACGTCTTTTTCCACATGCAAAAATCGCTCTAAAAGAATGAAAAAAGTCAAATCTTCAACAATAGAGACTCTCGAAGAACAACACATCTATGAATCCTTGGAGGACCTGGATGATGTAAGCACCCTTCCTTGTGTATGTGTGTGTCCATGTGTTCCTCTGGCACTCAACTGGTGTTCCACTGCTGTTCTTATGATGTTCCACTGGTGTCCACTGGTGTTCCACTGGTGTCCACTGGTGTTCCATTGGTAATCCATATTGTTATTTCATAGTACACTCAGTGACATACTCGTCACATAATCAATGACAGGTTCATCATTGTGTGTATAGGAATCTGATGATCAACAGGATTACGATGAAGTACCACCTTTCCCCACCTATGGGACGGTCCCTACAATGGTAAGTACTAGTACACTCATCTAACACACGATCTGTACCTCTTCAGCAGTGAAGGACATTGTATGCTATTGCATGGAGCCAGTGTTATTTTTGAGTTGTTTGTTTTGATCCTTTGATTTGTCCTCACCTCTAAAGCAATGGAAGGTCGAGAATGGTGTGTTGTATATTTACTGCCATTTTGTTTACAGCTTCAATGTACACACAATGTAACTGCAATATGTACCAGTCTATGTATGTACATCCTCTACTGTACAAAATATATCGGCATTGTGTACTATTTCCTGTGCCCTGTATTGTGTTCATTGCATGCATATAAGTAGTATATTGCAAGGGCGCCCACAGTGTATACACACATTACGCCAGTGCATACTAATTCCAATAAGGTCTTTGAAAAAGAAAAATCCCTTGTAGATAGCTAGTTCTGTGTCCAGAAGAATAGCAGGACAAGCCTTATTTGAGTCAAATACATCTGTAGCCAAGATATATTTGTTAGTGAATATTGCAGTAATCGAAAACTAGCAATTTGCTCCTGAATCGATTACTACTACCAGTCTAACACTGAGTTCTTGTAAACCTCGACCATGCTACTATAGTGGCCATTTTGTGATTGCGCAATGCTTGTGAATGTGTGCGTACCAACTGTAAACTTACTGCAGGCACCAATGTATTGTATTCTTGTACTTCTTTTTAACATCATTATGATATATACATATGTTGTATAATTGCTTAGGACCAGCGACGGAGATGTAAGGACTCATTGAGAAGCAATGTGATAACCCATGAAGTCATTTATGCTGAGGTACTTTGTAATGCAGTGTGTTGTTTGTGTGTGTGTGTGTGTGTGTGTGTGTGTGTGTGTGTGTGTGTGTGCGCGCATGCGTGCAGGTTGTTTATGTGTGCCTGTGTGTGTGTGTACACAGGCTATGATCATTACTGTCCAATAAGGAGTTGTTGTTTTTAGAATGTGTGGGCATTAATACAACAATTCCTTATCCAGCAATCGAGGGGATCTCCTCACAATAACTGATTTTGGAAGCATGCAAGTAGTGGTTACATACCCAGAGCTTCCAAATGTTCCCATGTTGTTATCATATTTCACAGTCGGCTTGGATAATGTACATTCATATGCATAGATGATATACAGTGGAACCTCTCTATAAAGGACATGTTGGGACCATAATTTTAGTCCTTATTACAGAGGTTTCCTCAATTTAGAGGTTATTTTATACACTTCAGTACTACACTGGGACACAGAATGGTGTCCTTATTATAGAGGTTTCCTCATTTCAGAGGTTTGTAATAGAGAGGTTCCACTGTATGCATACACATATACTTGCAATATTGCATGTATATGTGTGATGTATGCAAAGTGATCTGTTTAAATTCATATCAAGTGCTTGAATTGTGTTCTGCTGCTGCTTCGGATAAAGAATGTGACCCATTCTTAGTGTATTTTTTACATGTGTACAAAATATATATGTAGTTAGATAGTATTCAATCTATTTATGTGTGTGTGTGTTAATGGGCGTGGATGTGTGTGTATGTGTGTGTGTGTGTGTGTTAGTGGGCGTGTATGTGTGTGTATGTGTGTGTGTGTGTGTGTGCAGGTGGGTGTAGGTGCATGGTATGTACATGTATTATAACCCTATATGATTATTTTACGCTAGCTGTGTGCATCCTGGTCTGCTACAGTGCACACATACGTACAACTTTGTTTACTACCATTACTACCATTGTGGGGTGCGTGTGATCTCTGTGTATGCGCTTGTCTATATGATACAGGCTTACGTGTCTCCATTTGGGAGAGGAGGTGAAGATGAGTCCACTTACGAGAGGTACTCGTTACATAGAGAAAAGTACAAAAAACCAGGGAGCAATAACATGGAGATCTACGCTCAAATGGCCCAGTGGGGCTACCAGGAGATACCTCGTGCTAGTGTCACACTCTCAAAGAAGTTAGGAGAGGGCCAGTTTGGAGAAGTGTACAAAGCAGAGTTGAAGGTGTCTAAAGAGAAAAGTCTTGATGTGGCTGTGAAGTTGGTGAAGGAGGGAGCTCCTGCTGAAGAGAGGACCAAGCTCCTCCAAGAAGCAGTTAATCTTGGCCAGTTCAAACACAGACATGTTGTGAGGTTGATTGGAGTGGTCACCATTGAAGACCCGGTGAGTCTGTGAGTTGTTTTGAAATGTATAATGTATTCAATTTGTACTTATTACCACCGATAGACAATGATGTTGATGGAACTTCTCCCTGGTGGAGATCTGAAGGATTATCTTGATTCCATCAACAACAAGTGAGTTGCGAGTGTTGTGTAGAATATCATTATTCTATTCCACACACTGTGTCCTCCTCAACACACTGTGTCTTCCTCCTCCACACACTGTGTCCTCCTCCTCCTCCACACACTGTGTCCTCCTCTTCCTCCTCCTCCACACACTGTGTCCTCCCCCTCCTCCACACACTGTGTCCTCCTCCTCCTCCTCCTCCACACACTGTGTCCTCCTCCTCCTCCTCCACACACTGTGTCCTCCTCCTCCACACACTGTGTCCTCCTCCTCCTCCAGTCCATCTCAACTCTCCAGTCCTGACCTCCCCAGTTTACTACTCCAGTTTTGTAAACAAGTGGTGGACGGTCTAGCTTGTCTATCCCGGAAGTCCTTTGTACACAGAGATATTGCAGCAAGGAACATCTTGTTGGATAAGGACCTCAACTGTAAGGTGAGGAGGGTGTGGTAGATGGGCGTGGTCTGAGTGAAAATGAGTTCAGATGGCATTTGTTAAATTGTGGAATGTTACCTCTAGGAAGGATTCATTTCCTGTGTTTCTTTCCTAAAGAGGATATAAAAACCTGTATCCTGATTATAGCCACTTGCTGAACTTCCAGATGTTGCCACCAATCAGGATACATGTGTACAAATATCGTTGAACATTGATGTATCAAGATGTTCTGTTTCTGTTCCAGATTTCTGATTTCGGAATGACACGTGACCTAGATGGCGGCACATACTACGTTGTTGGTAAGGGTAGACAAATCCCTGTGAAGTGGACCTCTCCTGAGGCTTTGCTGTACAAGAAGTACAGTACAAGTAGTGATGTGTGGAGCTATGGTATGTTGATGTATGAGATCTGGTCACTGGGACACAAACCATTTGAAGACAAGACAATACAGGAGGTGTGTGTGTGTGTGTGTGTGTGTGTGTGTGTGTGTGCGTGTGTGTGTGTGTGTGCGTGTGTGTGTGTACGTGCATGCGTGTGTATGTGTGTGGGGTTATACATGTGTAGGGGAATGCATGTGTGTGCGTGTGCGCGTGCGTGTGTGTGTATGCTTGTGTGTGTGTGTGTGTGTGTGTGTGTGTGTGTGTGTGTGTGTGTGTGTGCATGCGTGCATGCATGAGTGTGTGTGAATGGTAACATATGTGTATTTTCACGCCTTCGTTTATGTGGGTAAAATTGCATACAATAAACAGCCTATGTATATTAAGGGATCTACCAATACCTTTGAATGAATTCTATTTTGAAGTATCACTATGCAGAACATATATGAAGGAAGTTGTTTTTAAACAAAATCCTATCTTGGATCATTTCATAGATGATAATGTGCTTACAACACAAGTACTGTCTCCCTCCTCCTCCTGGTTGTCCTAGAGCAGTGTATGAAGTAATGGTGAAATGTTGGTAAGTACAGTGTGTGTGTGTGTGTGTGTGTGTGTGTGTGTGTGTGTGTGTGTGTGTGTGTGTGTGTGTGTGTGTGTGTGCATGTTTGTGCGTGTGTGTGTGCTTGTGTGTGTGCGCGTGCACGTGTGTGTGTGCGTGTGTGCATGAGTGTTTGTGCATGTGTGTTTTGTGTGTTTGTGTGTTTGTGTGTGTGTGTGTGTGTGTGTGTGTGTGTGTGTGTGTGTGTGTGTGTGTGTGTGCATGTGTGTGTGTTTGTGTGTGTGTGTGAGAGAGAAAACAGTGAGTTATTGGCTATTATTAGTTATATAAGCATTCCCATCCTCTCCCCAGGAACCCCTCCCACAATGACAGACCAAGTGCTTCAGATATAAGTGGTGAGTTCTGTACATCAGAGAGGATCCTACTATCCTGGAAGAAAGAAGACATTGTATCACCTTCTGCTCAAGTGTTGGGAAGTCCTTTATCAAAAGGAGAGGGACTCTACAAAGATTTGCAGTTCTTGTACCAAGAACATCCTGAAATGTAGTCCACTAGATGGATATCAGTATGTGTTATGGTATCATTAGTAGGCTAAACTGAAGCTGGAAATGTAGTCTGTGTGTGTGTGTGTGTGTGTGTGTGTGTGTGTGTGTGTGTGTGTGTGTGTGTGTGTGTGTGTGTGTGTGTGTGTGTGTGTGTGTGTGTGTGTGTGTGTCTGACATGTGAGAATGTAGACACACCTATTTTCACACCATGCAGTGAAATCTACTGGCAGCTTGTTAATTAACTGTATTTTTGCATTCTGTTTTTTTTTTCTGTTTGATTATAATTAATAACTAGTATGTATGATTTTGAATCATAATAATATTGATGCAAGGCTTGGAGCATAAGGTGGATAACAGCCCTCACAAGTGAAATAGCCATCGAGTTGGTGCACACACATAATATTTATTCACAGTGAATGAACATTCACAGGCCTAGCTTATATCACTCCTTGTATACCTTATTAAAGTCTTTGTGAAACCATAGCCGATTGCTCCGCTCAAAGTTCAAAGGATTCAGAAAATCTCCGTTTATGATGTATACTACACTCGAAGGCTATATTATACGTATAGATCAGCAATTCCGTATTCTACTGTGCACGCTTTTATTACCGCTCTCGATCGCGATCGTCCACCACGCGGGTGATAGTGGGGCAGGCGTTTATTACAGGCGCTTATATATTGTCGGGTCAACTTGGGACGGAACAGTCTACATTCGAACATGACCTCCCTGTCTTCGCATAGATGGTCTTCGTGTGGAGTTCTGTTTTCTTTCTCTCTTCTTGCCGCCAATGCTAGAGCTCAAATGCAAGGTGAAGTGAATACGTACAGTATATATAGTAATATATACTAATAATATATATAACGGGCTCATACTGTACTTTACAGTAACATTCATTAGTAAACGTAGTCAATTCATTAGTCGACTGCTTTGTATTGTATTTTGTTTTGTAACTTGACCTTATTTCTCTTATAAGGTACCTGTCAAGCTCCCTCTTTCCCAAGACTAAGTAGTTAGTACCCCGGTACTGACAATGGTACTTAATTAAATTAAGCTGATCTCCCACTTATTTCCATGATAGTTATCAGTGTGTCCCCCTCCTTCCCACCAGGATATTGTGGTGTATTTTCTCCAAGCACATGCATCATTGTTTTGATGTATGTTCATTGTACTCTCCTATATTAAACTTGCTTGATATTCTGTAATACGGTAAATTCAATAAAGGGATTATATGTATATATTACAAACCTGATGGCTATTTCACTTGTGATACTGTAATCGGTGCAAAAAATGGCAGAAAAGACTTAAACCTACTCTTGAAGTGGCGGCCTCAATTCCAGTTTCAGCACGTCAACCTCAGATATCAAGGCAAAAGGCAATTGGAATAATTTAAATTTAATTTAGCGACCTTATTAAAGAAGAATTAACAGCGACTCTGTTTGGGCTACATCACAATTTGATTACAACAGAATTGGCAGCTGATACGTTTTCTGACACGGTCCTACGTGTACTGAAAGAGAAGAATGTGATTAAAACCAAGCAAAAAGCTACTCTTTCAAATCACAGACCTAGACAGATTGAAAGTCTTAGACTAGTAGAAAATCTTCGCCAAGAAAAAAACTAAAAATCGTGGAAGAATAGTTGACCTGCAGCCACAAGTTTTCTTGCACTCCATGAGGGCCCACAACAAGGCACTGAAAGATTTCAACTTGTGGAAGAGACAGCGATCGACCGTAAAACAGAAACAGGCATTTTGGAGGAACAGGTGGTCATTTACAAAATTGGCATGTCAGCCAGGAATGAGTGTACCAAGTGAGCCTACCTTTAACAGTGAATCCGCATTAGCATTCTTTGCAAACCAACATGGCCCAAATGTCAATGAAACCCCACTACCAAGCTGGGTCTATCAAGTGTTACTGTCATCCTTCACGAGCCAATTTGATCTTTCACCTATTACACCCAATCTTGTCAAAAAGGTACTGAATCAGATTCAGAAAAAAATCCAATAATAACTCCTCACCAGGTGAGGATGAAATTAGATATAGCCACCTCTGGAATCTTCCTTTCTCCCATCAGTTCCTGGCCACTCTTTTTAGCAAGATTTTACTCCAGAGGCACTTCTGTCCAGAAAGATGGTGCACTGCACATGTGGAACTAGTCCATAAGGAAGGAAGCACTGATAATCCCAGCAATTTCTGACCACTAGCAATCACATCTGTTGTTGGAAAATTATTCCACATGCAAAATCCTTGTATTGAGAATGGAGAGACATTGCCTTGATAATAGCATTATCGACCCCTAGTTCTGTCCAGAAGGATTTTCTTAGAAACATAGCGGGAGCTTATGAACATATCTTTGCCCTCAATGCCATCCTTGATCAGGCCATCGAACAAAAGCAGGACCTATCCATCTCATTCTTAGATCTCAAGAATGCTTTTGGTTCAGTCTCACACTCACTGATTTTTGAAATTCTGTGCCATCTCCATGCAGATACCTCCCCAAGTTACCAATTTCATCAAGGACTGCTATAGCAAGTTGAGAGGTTATGTTCAACAAAATCATGGACAGCACCAAAGTTCCCATTCTCTAGAGGAGTTTTCCAAGGTGATACTTTGTCACCTATAATATTTCTCGCCACCTTTAGCCCAATTCTCCTTCTCATCCAGAAGTGGGAGCACAGAGGTTTCCAAATGATAACCAACATTCCTGGATCTGAGGATTTGCCTCCCCCAGTATCGACAATCTATGTTCTTTGGGAAGAGGACAATGGCGAGCAAAAAGGCTGGTACCGGGCAACTGTTGAATACTACACTGCAAATGGCTCAGCACACATTGGCTATGCTAATAATGACCAAGAAGACATCTCGCTACACTCATGCTTGTGGAGATATGCCACCAAACGCAACAGAGTTTTTCTCCCCATCATCGGGAATCTTCCAAAAGAGCTGCAAAAAGAGTGCCTCCTCAACTAAAATCTTCAATTAGTTCAGAACACAAGGCCAAATGTTTTGCGATGACCTCACACTGCTTTCACCTTCTATGGAGGACCATCAATCAGCACTGACAGATATCGAAGGAGCCTGCAACGACCTAGGTTTTGCCTTGAAACCTTCCAAGTGTGTATCACTAGCGTTACACAGGGGAAAACCTAAGAAAAATGTCAAATACCAGCTTCAAACTGGTGGATCTGGAAACCTTTGCAATGGCCACACCAAATTTCTTGGGCAGGGCATGTTGTTGCCACAACCATCTCTACCACTAAAACAGCAGCCAGTAAAGTCTTCAAGATCTGATGATATCAGCTCTCAAAAATGTTGACAGAAGACCTATCCGAGGGGAGATGTTGTCCAAAATTACCTAATCCCATCAATGCAATTCCAACTTGCCGTAGATAACTTATAAAGCCACCATTCTGAAATTGGAAAACTATCATACATAAGTAAACTAATGAAGAAGTGGTTACGCTTTCACTATCCAGCCATCCTTGGTGTCCCTCCTATTCAGAATGTCAAGACCACAGCTATGCTTTCGGATTCTATGCTGTGTGAGAAACACCTCAGACCCAGCCATCCAAGAGATCACCCATCTCGTTTCATGAAAAGGAGGGATATACCTACCGAAATTGTCTCTATTTTGAAAAGCGCAGCAATCATGATTTCTCCCCACCAACTCAAAAAAGTTGCCCGAAAGCTAGCAACAGCTAGACAACTTGAAGATATGGAAGCAAAGCTGAAATCTCTCCAAGTGCAAAACAAATTCGGTGACATCATTGAGCTTGAGGAATCCACTCACATATGGAGAAGGATCATTGATGGCATGCCAGCAGGCCAGCTATTATTCATCCTGAGATGTGGATCAGACACACTACCATCACCTATGAACCTCCCCCACTGGAAGATCCAACTCCACTCCCACTGCCCATTGTGCAAGAGCCCTCAAGCTACAGTCAACCACATCCTGAATGGATGCCCGACTGCACTAGAAGACAGTAGATACTCGTGGAGACACCACTTCATCCTACTCAAGTTAAACAAACTTCCTGAAAAGCCGTGTCCACTCAAACTCCCAAGTGTTCTCAGATCCAACAGGTCATCAAGCCACCGATTCTCCACCAGGTACTGTTCCACCCTCAATTATAAGCACAACAGCCAGACTGAACATTACTGTTTTACATCACAACTCTGTAAGATTCCTGGAACTCGCATTTTGTGGGAATAACCTGAACTCTATGATGAAGGCACAGGAAAGGAAGCTCAACAAACCAAACTATCTCTAACTTGTGAGCGATTTACTACGCCGAGGTCTCCAATCACACTATGCCACACTTGAAATTGGTGCTCTGGATCATTACCATCCAGTTGCCCTGAGACGCATGTGTGAACTCTTCCCAGATATTGCCTCACAAAAGTGGAAATCAATCTTTAACGAAATGGGCAAAGTTGCAATCACCACTTCAAAGCTTATATATATCATTCAGTGTTAGTTTCCCTGCAAACATATACAAAACATGCAATTTTTCCTTCCTTATTATGCTTCAGGTACCTGTGACGTTCCCTCTATCCCATCAACACCATCTGACAGTACTGGTACAGGTACCCTCTTTTCAAACACACAGTACATCATTCCAACAATGAACTTCACTGGATGTGGAGAAATAACAGATTGGGCTATAGTGGGACAGGGTAATGGTGATGTTAAAAATGTCAAGATAGAACTCCAGCTCTTCCGTCCTGATCCTACACGATCTACTGTGTTCACTAAAGTAACCAGTTCTGTTGTGACTACTAGTGTCCCTAACAATGTAGTGTCAACACACACTTTCACATTAATTGGATTCACATTCTCTCCTGGAGATGTACTGGGATTCTACTATCCTAACAATATGGGAGGTTTTCTTGAAGTTCGCCATACAACCTCCTTCAGTACTTACTCTGTACTAACATCAGCTAACTCTCCAACAGCTAGTGTAGTCACCTTAACAGCAACTGTAACAAGTGTTCCACTGATGTCTGTTTCTAGTGAGTTGTCTTATCTCATGTCAGTACATCCAGTACTGTATCCACTGTGTGTGTGGCTATCTGCTGTGTGTAGTGAGCTGTATGGAGTGTCCAAGGAGTACAACGATCCTACCAACATCATCAGAACCAGTAGAGCCATCTTCATCACTGAACCCTACCAGTCCCACCCCAACCATCTTCACTAATAATAGTGCAAGTGAGTATAAATTGTGTCAAGTGAGATAGCATGTAGTGATCAGGAGTACATGTAGTACGTAGTGTGTAGAGGAGATAGGGTAAGGCAATTGAATAGTACATTAATTCCACAAACTTCATCATAACGTAATGCACAATGACATTTCTGTGGACCTGTAAAAATATTTGTCATTGTCTATAAATACATAGTACCTATTTGAAAGTATCATTTGTATGTTATGTTTATTGCTAAGTGGTTAAGACAAGGGCACAAGGGCAGTATGACATATATAATACCAAGTCCCGAGGGCGAGTGTATTTTGTATGTCATACTGCCCGAGTGTCGAGCATGTCTTAACCAGTATAGCATCCGTTGCTAACGCTTTATACAGTACATTATAAAATTGCTGTATAATAGTGCTGTTTCTATGGTAACAAATGCTATACACATTGTAAACTATGAAGTTAATGGTAACCTTGCATTGATGCCTTCTACCATTTGCTGCTATTGGAGGTTCTGTGGGTGCTGTAGTCGTGTTAGCGGTCATTGGTGTCATCTTCCTCATTGTTGTGGGAGCAGTGTGTGGTGTCAGGAAAAGGAGACAACACACAGTTAACAAACCAGCCCATGATACCTTCGGTGAGTGGTTTGTCCTAGTTACCATGGCAACAGTAAGCTAATCTTGTTAACATGATAAGACCTATGTCACACATTTCCTATATTTTCAGGTGATGGCGACGTTGATGCAAATGATAGAATGGACCTGACCATAACTAACTCAGTACAAGTTGATAGTAGTCACACAGTGTACACATCTCTGAACCAACCCACCACTAAACAGGAAGTAGTCTATACAGAGCTCAATAGCAGTACTACATACACTTCAATTGACCCACAAACCACTCATAAAGATGGGGAATACACACACCTCGTCACCAAGGAGACACCTCTGTACCCATCCACTACACATCAGGGAACTGTACATACACCAGGTGGAGACTATACAGCATTAGATCCTCAGACAACTCAGAAGGAAGGTGTTCACACACATGTTGGTGGAAGTACTGAATGCTCTACTTTGGATCCAACAACAACTCGCAAACAAGATGTTTACACACCACTCAACAAAGCTAACCCACTGGACCAACACACCTACATACATGTAGTCAATGATGAAGAGGTGTGTATGCATGTACATGTGTAGTGTAGTGTACAGTATGTACAGCACTGTATGTACATTGTGTGTAATTAATGCTGTGTTTCTGTGCAATATTGTATAGGCCGACATGTATGAACGAGTTGTCTCCCCTCGAGAACAAATGATGTCCACCTTGAGTGACTGCAGGATTCCCTTTAAATCATTGACTCTGGGAACACAGGTTCATAGTGGTACACACACTGCAGTGTACATAGCAAATATGAAGAAACCTAGTGGTCTTCAGCAAGAGGTTGTGGTGAAACTGGTGAAGGAGGGAGCTCCCGAAGAAGAGAGTTTGAGGACATTGGAAGAGGCAGCCATTTTGAGAGAATTGACCCATCAACATGTTCTGACCCTTGTGGGTGTTGTGGACACAAGCAGCAGAGTACGTGGTGTGTGTACTTGTTACCAGAGTACGTGGTGTGTGTACTTGTTACCAGAGTACGTGGTGTGTGTACTTGTTACCAGAGTACGTGGTGTGTGTACTTGTTACCAGAGTACGTGGTGTGTGTACTTGTTACCAGAATACGTGGTGTGTACTTGTCGTAATATTTCAGATATGTAAACTGTACACACATTCCCATCTCATCTCTCCTGTAGGTAATGATGGTAACTGAATATCTATCAAATGGTTCACTTGAGAAGTATCTGTATCATTTAAGAACTAAGTGAGTTCTAGTATGTTTATACCTTCATTGTACACACTGTGTCCTCCTCCACACACTGTTTCCTCCTCCTCCTCCACACACTGTGTCCTCCTCCTCCTCCTCCTCCAGTCCATCTCAACTCTCCAGTCCTGACCTCCCCAGTTTACTGCTCCAGTTTTGTAAACAAGTGGTGGACGGTCTAGCTTGTCTATCCCGGAAGTCCTTTGTACACAGAGATATTGCAGCAAGGAACATCTTGTTGGATAAGGACCTCAACTGTAAGGTGAGGAGGGTGTGGTGGGTGGGTGTGGTCTGAGAGAGTAACCTGTATGTGATCTTGTACATGAACCAACATGGAATCCACTATATATGTATAGTAATCTTTAGTATGCCAAATATTCCTTCACTTTTATACCGGATGTACTTTTCCCTCAATCATGTCATAGTGAATGCAATCTCCACTTGTTGTCCAGATAACAGGGTTTAACATGGCTTGTAAAGTGGAGGATGGCCAGTTCCACATTGCTAGCAGTGATGTGAAGGAGACTAGTGTGAGGTGGACCTCTCCTGAGGCTTTGCTGTACAAGAAGTACAGTACAAGTAGTGATGTGTGGAGCTATGGTATGTTGATGTATGAGATCTGGTCACTGGGACACAAACCATTTGAAGACAAGACAGTAGAGGAGGTGTGTGTGTGTGTGTGTGTGTGTGTGTGTGTGTGTGTGTGTGTGTGTGTGTGTGTGTGTGTGTGTGTGTGTGTGTGTGTGTGTGTGCGTGCATCCGTGCGTGCGTGTGTGCGTGTTTGTCTGTCTGTCTGTCTGTCTGCCTGTGTGTGTTATGGTTTAGCATATGTATGTCATATACATTTATTGTCTCCTAACCTACTGATTTTTGTCCATGCATGCATATGAAATGCAACAGATTTTCTGAGTTGTATCACTGCAACCATGTCATCTTCACTCTGTGTGTGCATCCTTCGTGATTACTTTATAAATATACACTATAACTGATTTCCACTTCTTTGACTAGTTAAATTTGCTGAAGCTTGAAGACATCCTTCCTCCTCCTCCTCCTGGTTGTCCAAGAGCTATCTATACAATCATGATCAAGTGCTGGTATGTACAAGAGGACACTGTATCGATGAGATCGTACGAGAGGATACTGTTATAGTACTGGATTAAATGTGTACATGATAATGCTATACTTCTGTGCATGTGTTTGTATGTTAACTTTGTCTCCATCCTCTCCCCAGGAACCCCTCCCACAATGACAGACCGAGTGCTTCAGATATCACTGGTGAGTTCTGTAAATCAGAGAGGATCCTACTATCCTGGAAGAAAGAAGACATTGTAACACCTTCTGCTCAAGTGTTGGGAGGTCTTTTATCAGAAGGAGAGGAACTCTACAGAGACTTACAATCAATTTATAACGATCCTCACTATTACTAAGCTCGTAATTTTGTAACTTCTCATTCCATTATTCCACAGTATTTTTGCCATTACTTTATTGTACTATAGCTATTGTGATCAAGATTCACATAAATTTCATTAACATCAATTGAGTACCTAGCTTATTCAATTGCAATAGAAATACATTGTGTCAGGAGAGACAAGGGGGATCCCCTTACTCGATCCTAATATGCCTGCCTGTATATTATGATTAACTCCTTCATATCCTAATTTGATTAGTGTGTATTAAGCTAAGTATACTTCCTGTGAGTGTTACTTGTCACCAAGGTGAAGAATCTGTATAGTGTGTGGCGTAGTCTCTTTTAGTCCAGAGGTGCTGGTTGTAACCTCCCGTTGTGACGACGATACTGTCATCTCCCCTCTACTCATTGATCTACTTTTGTTTTCTGTTAATAGTTGCACGCGTGTCGAGTGAGTTCAAGTTGTTTGATCTGTACGTGGTCCAATTAAAATGATCATACACCATCACGATCTGATCTTCACATTACATTTCTGGTAACTTGGGTAACCCAGATGTAGTAACCTTCACAGCACATCTAAATATTTAGTGGACATGATACCATTGCACCTACAAATATGGAATCGATGTAGCATCACTGAACCTTTGCAAGTGGTGTGGTGTACAAATTGGATGGTAAATTGTACAGAGTTCAAGCAGTAACTCAACTGAACACAGTTCTGTACAGTGTGTATACCACCAATGGGATTGTTAATGGTTTATCAGTCAAAGGTGAAAAATCTGCTCTCTCTAAGTTTCTTCATTGATCATCCCAAGCGCGTAGAATCCTCAATACATTATATTAATCATACCTTACTGAAATGTGTATTAACTAATTGTTGTCTCTGTTAGGCTAAGTACATTTTAGCTTGTTTTTTGTGTTCTTCTCCAAGTACAGATGATAACGGCCTTCAATCAAAACTACTGCCTCCCTCCTCCTCCTGGTTGTCCTAGAGCAGTGTATGAAGTAATGGTGAAATGTTGGTAGGTACAATGTGTGTGTGTGTGTGTGTGTGTGTGTGTGTGTGTGTGTGTGTGTGTGTGTGTGTGTGTGTGTGTGTGTGTGTTGGTGTGTGGGTGTGGGTGGGTGTGCATGTGTGGGTGTGAGTGTGGGTGTGTTTGTGTGTGCAGATAGTGCAATACTTCCATCCTCTCCCCCATGCAGGAACCCCTCCCACAATAACAGACTGAGGGCTTCAGATATAACTAGCTGGTGAGTTCTGTAAATCAGTGAGGATCCTACTATCCTGGAAGAAAGAAGACATTGTATCAACGGTACCTTCTGCTCAAGTGTTGGAAGGTCCTTTATTAGAAGGAGAGAGACTCTACAAAGATTTGCAGTTCTTGTACTGAGAAAATCCTGAAATGTAGTCCACTGGCTGGATATGAGTGTGTGTTGTGGTATCAATATTAGGCTAAACTGATGCCGGAAGTGTAGTCTGCTAGACAGTCAAACACATACACTGCATTTTTCTTGTGTGACAGATTTGTAAATAGAATTATATATTTGTAAGCATCTGTAGTCATAAACATGGAATATCAATGCGTCGTCAAATACTGTTTATTCCTGTAAACATTATGATTATCCTGACACTAATAAGCTACTGTAAACCAATGGGAACTGCATTGCGCAATCGTCCTCGGCCATCACATGATGCGCATTAAAAGGAAAGCTAGTGATGCTGAACCCGTGGCTAGTTAAGATGTCGCGTTCTTTTCGTTCAGTGGCTGCCTTTCGTCTGCTAGTAGTAGGACTAGCGTTGGTGGAAAGTCACTTCAGCTTATCAATGGGTAAGTGGTACCGTTCTGCTATAGCCACACCGAATGGGCCTATATAGAATTCCGTATACGGTTACTGTACGTACAGTAGTCGAACCTGGAAATGATGAGAAGCCGTATACCCCCTTCCGAACTTGAGTTTGACCTATGAGTTGATTATAGACAAAACGAACTACGTTATGCAGGACGTACGTATTGCGTGCATTGGTCCGTACATATGGTAATACGGGGGAACTGTAGTACTTTAGCTTCGTAAATAGTACTATATATACCGAGTTCATGTACTGTTCAAGTCTGGATGGTGATCCGGTTGCATAGCATCACCCAACAACGAAGTAACAGTTGCTGCTGAAGCATTGACTGAAGGTGTACCTTTCAAGGAGGCTGTCCCATGTTGACGAAACCAGTCGTTGCAGCATATCACACTAGATAGTGCATAACTAGTACTACAGTAGTTGATCTCTAAGCATAGTTGATTTTAGAGCATTGAATCAGATATTACATTACATGCTTTATTAAAAATTATTAAGAATCATATTGTTATTAATTCAAAAGTTACAATGTTACTCCAATACAGAGGACTCCACCATGACCACACCCTCCAGTACAGAGGACTCCACCACGACCACACCCTCCAGTACAGAGGACTCCACCACGACCACACCCTCCAGTACAGAGGACTCCACCATGACCACACCCTCCAGTACAGAGGACTCCACAATGACCACACCCTCCAGTACAGAGGACTCCACAATGACCACACCCTCCAGTACAGAGGACTCCACAATGACCACACCCTCCAGTACAGAGGACTCTTTGGCATCAGATATTGTTGATGCCTCACTCTATGAGAGTATCACATTTGTTTTTGATTCAGGTTCTATAGCCTTTCCACGTGGAAACAGTACAGCTAGTTCTACTAAAACTGTAGACTTAATAGCAATAACAGCAGCCGTACCAGTGTTTGTGTTCATTGTCACTTTGTACGTGACCATCCTCGTCATTGTGTTAGCTGTCACACTGGTGAAGAGGAAGAAGAGGTATGGCTTCCACTACTCACGAAGTATCACTGAACCGTTCATCAGTGAGTGAGTGTGTCACTGATTTCAGAATTACTATCCCGAACTTACAATGTAGCTCCGCACCCTCGTTTTAGTTGGACCATCGTAGCTCCTCCCCCTGGTTCAGTGGACCATCGTAGCTCCTCACGCTGGTTCAGTGGACCACCCTAGCTCCTCACCCTCGTTTTAGTTGGACCACTGTAACTCCTCCCCCTGGTTTAGTGGACCACAGTAGCTCCTCACTCGGGTTCCTATTCTTCTAGACATAACGGGAAAACTGCATGCATTATGTACAATATTGTATATGTACGTACGTATATATAATGTGTGTATGTATTTATTAAGTATGCCAGGCCTGTTATTATGAAGAGACTGTCTTTGTAAATCTGCTGTTGTGAAGTGGTCTGATTTGATGTGTGTACAATTTCAGTACAATGTGCACATACTGTATATATAGTATTAGGGCGAAAAGGTCCGACTGTATGCACAAGGACAATGTACATACAAGTGAGGGCATTTGTGGATAATTGACTATGTACCCCGTAGGTGTCAATAGTTGCAATGATGAAGGTGGTGGTAACGGTGCAACTGCCATTGAGCTGAATGCTTGGCAGACCCCACTTCCCAGCGATGGGAGAGAAGGTGATTGGCCGTCTTTAACAGAAAGAGAGACATCTTTTTCCACAAGCAAACATTGTTCTAAAAGAATAAAAAAAGTCAAATCTCCAACCATAGAGACATTCGAAGAACAGCACATCTATGAATCCTTGGAGGGCCTGGATGATGTAAGCACCCTTTCTTGTGTATGTGTGTGTCCATGTGTTACCCTGGCACTCAACTGGTGTTCCACTGGTGTCCACTGGTGTCCACTGGTGTTCCATGGGTGTCCACTGGTGTCCACTGGTGTTCTACTGGTGTCCACTGGTGTCCACTGGTGTTCTACTGATGTCCACTGGTGTTCTACTGGTGTCCACTGGTGTTCCAGAGTTTCCAATGGTGTTTTTATGATATTCTACTGGTGTTCCACTGGTGTTCTATATTATTATCCTATAGTACACTCAGTGACATAGGCATCACATAATCCATGACATGTTCATCATTCATGTGTACAGGAATCTGATGATCAACAGGATTACGAGGAAATGGCATCTTTCCCCACCTATGGGACAGTCCCTACAATGGTGAGTACACTCTCATCTAACACACAATCTGTACCTCTTCAGCAGTGAAGAATATTGTATTCTACTGCATAAAAACAATTTAATTTCTAGTTGTTCATTATTATCCTTTGATTTGTCCTCACCTCTAAAGCAATGGAAGATCAAGAATGGTGTGTTGTGTATTTGCCGCCATTTTGTTTACAGCTCAATTGTACACACAATGTAACTGCGATGCATTCTAGAATATGTACATCCTTAACTGTGTGAAGTATTGGCCTGTATTGTGTTCATTGCATGCACATATGTAGTATATTGTACTTATTCTTATTAGCATCGTCATGATATACATGTGGTCATATAATGTTGTATAATTGCTTAGGACCAGCGGCAGAGGTACCAGATCTCATTGGGAAGCGATGTGACAAACCTTGAGGTCATTTTTGCTGAGGTACTTTGCAATACAGTGTGTCACACTGTGTGTTGTGTGTGTGTGTGTCTTTATGTGTGTTGTGTGTGTGTGTGTGTTTGTGTGTGTGTGTGTGTTTGTGTGTGTGTGTGTGTGTGTGTGTGTGTGTGTGTGTGTTGTGTATGTGTGTGTTTGTGTGTGTGTGTGTGTTGTGTATATGTGTGTTTGTGTGTGTGTGTGTGTGTGTGTGTGTGTGTGTGTGTGTGTGTGTGTGTGTGTGTGTTGTGTGTTTGTGTGTGTGTGTGTGTGTGTGTGTGTGTGTGTGTGTGTGTGTGTGTGTGTGTGTGTATGGGTGTGTGGGTGTGGTGTGGGTGTGTGGTTGTGGGATGTGGGTGTGGGTGTGTTTGTTTGTGTGTCTTTGTGTATGATTGTGTGTGTGTGTGTGTGTGTGTGTGTGTGTGTGTGTGTGTGTGTGTGTGGGTGTGTGTGTGTGTGTGTGTGTGTGTGTGTGTGTGTGTGTGTGTGTTTGTGTGTGCAGGTAGGTGTAGGTGCATGGTATGTGCGTGTACTATAACCCTATATGATTATTTTCATGCTAGCTGTGTGCAGCCTGGCCTGCTACAATGCACACATACTACTGTGTTGTGCATTACTTTCTCATTGAACACGATGCATGGCCCTTATGGGGTGTGTCTAATCTCAGTGTATGTACTTGTCCATCTGATACAGTCATATATGACTCCAGTGGAGGGAGGAGGCGAAGATGAGTACATTTACAAGAGGCACTCGTTACCCAGTGAAAAGTACGAAAAACCAGGGAGCAACAACGAGGAGATCTATGCTCAAATGTCCCAGTGGGGCTACCAGGAGATACCTTGTGCTAGTGTCTCACTCTCAAAGAAGTTAGGAGAGGGCCATTTTGGAGAAGTGTACAAAGCAGAGTTGAAGGTGTCTAAAGAGAGAAGTCTTGATGTGGCTGTGAAGTTGGTGAAGAAGGGAGCTCCTGCTGAAGAGAGGACCAAGCTCCTCCAAGAAGCAGCTAATCTTGGCCAGTTCAAACACAGACATGTTGTGAGGTTGATTGGAGTGGTCACTCTGGGAGAACCAGTGAGTTTGTACCCAGTTGTACATACGTAGGTATGTACGTACATACACACGTGCATATACCCACACACAAGAATCATGTACGTAAAGTATAGCTGGAGTACAATTGCCATCATGGATGTAATGTATATTTGCACGTAAATGTGTGTACTTCAATCTAAAAGATTCTCATTTATGTACCTTTATCCTCACATTGTGTATGTAGATGTATGCTTTCTTATGTGCGTGAATACACACATACATGTACAACTTACCCGCTACCCACTTTCAATTAATGATTTGACCAGATTCATTTTGTCTGTGATGTACATGGCTAACTAACTCTAATAAGTGTATATCACGGAAACCTGTAAATCTGTTGGTGCTGGGAGAAGGGAAGTATACATGGAGTTTGTAGTCTTTTGTATAAAAGTGTCAGCCATTTTGTTTCCTCATGAATTTACTTATGTTACCTCATTCAAAGATAAAATTATAATAAGGAATTAACTCTGTACTGTATTCAATTTGTACTTATCACTATTGATAGACAATGATGGTGATGGAGCTTCTCCCCAGTGGGGATCTGAAGGATTATCTTGATTCCATCAACAATAAGTGAGTTGTGAGTGCTGTGTAGAATACCAATAATCTATCCACACACTATGCCCTCCTCCTCCTCTTCCACACACTGTGTCCTCCTCCTCCTCCTCCTCCTCCACACACTGTGTCCTCTTCCTCCTCCTCCACACACTGTGTCCTCTTCCTCCTCCTCCACACACTGTGTCCTCCTCCTCCTCCTCCTCCTCCACACACTGTGTCCTCCTTCTCCTCCTCCACACACTGTGTCCTCCTCCTCCTCCTCCACACACTGTGTCCTCCTCCTCCTCCTCCAGTCCATCTCAACTGTCCAGCCCTGACCTCCCCAGTTTACTACTACAGTTTTGTAAACAAGTGGTGGACGGTCTAGCTTGTCTATCCCGGAAGTCCTTTGTACACAGAGATATTGCAGCAAGGAACATCTTGTTGGATAAGGACCTCAACTGTAAGGTGAGGAGGCTAAGTGCATGTGGTGTGTGTGGGGATGTGGTAATCACCAGCACAGTTCTAATATCTATGTACTCCTAATATTCCCATGGTAACATGCCATATTACCACATGATTTAGATTTTCAATTCAGGTGAATTATTACATCATATGCATGAAAATAATTGCCGTACATAATTTCCATGAATGCATACATTTGCAAATATAACTAAAGCTGAAATTTCTTGTTTGCATCATTTGTACTTTGTGTACAATGACTGGGAAGATACAAAAATGAAATATAAATTTGAATGTTTGTGAAATTGTGGAATGTTACCTCTAGGAAGGATTCATTTCCTGTGTTTCCTTCCTAAAGAGGATATAAATGACGTACCCTGGTTAGACAATTGCAGAAATTGCAGTAGCTGATTAATTAATCAATTCTCACATCTGGGGATCTCGAGGATACTCGGAATACTTCACTGTTAGTCTCTTTCATGTTGCCACCATTCAGGATTCATGTGTACATGTATCCTTGAACATTGGTGTATCAATGTATTTTATTTCCATTCCAGATTTCTGATTTCGGAATGACACGTGACTTGAATGAGAGTATATACTACATTCTTAGTAAGGGTAAACGAATCCCTGTGAGGTGGACCTCTCCTGAGGCTTTGCTGTACAAGAAGCACAGTACAAGTAGTGATGTGTGGAGCTATGGTATGTTGATGTATGAGATCTGGTCACTGGGACACAAACCATTTGAAGACAAGACAGTAGAGGAGGTGTGTGTGGGGGGGAGTGTGTGTGTGTGTGTGTGTGTGTGTGTGTGTGTGTGTGTGTGTTGCATGCATGCATGCATGTGTTCGTGTGTGTGCGCGCGCGTGCGTGCATGCGTGTGTGCATTCGCGCATGCGTGTGTGCGTGTGCGTGCGTGCGTGTGTGTGTGTGTGTGTGTGTGTGTGTGTGTGTGTGTGTGTGTGTGTGTGTGTGTGTATGTGTGTGTGCATGTGTGTGAATGGCAACATCATGCCTTCATCCATATGGCTAATATTGCATACTATAACAGCCTATATTAAAGTGGTCTACTAATAGTTTGAATGAATTCTATTTTGAAGTATCAGTATACAGAACATATATGAAAGAAATTGTTTTTAAACAAAATCCTATCTTTGATCATTTCATAGACGATAATGTGCTTACAACGCAAGTACTGTCTCCCTCCTCCTCCTGGTTGTCCTAGAGCAGTGTATAAAGTAATGGTGAAATGTTGGTAAGTACAGTGTGTATGTGCATGTGTGTGTGTGTGTGTGTGTGTGTGTGTGTGTGTGTGTGTGTGTGTATGTGTGTGTGTTGGGTGTGCGCGCGCGCGTGTGTGTGTGTGTGTAAATGAGTGTATGTGTATGAGAGAGAGAGAAAATAGTGAGGTATTCCCATCCTCTCCCCCAGGAACCCCTCCCACAATGACAGACCAAGTGCTTCAGATATATGTGGTGAGTTCTGTAAATCAGAGAGGATCCTACTATCCTGGAAGAAAGAAGACATTGTATCACCTTCTGCTCAAGTGTTGGGAGGTCCTTTATCAGAAGGAGAGGAACTCTACAAAGACTTGCAGTTCTTGTACCGAGAACATCCTGAAATGTAGTCCACTGGATGGATATCAGTGTGTGTTATGGTATCATTAGTAGGCTAAACTGAAACCAAAAATGTAGTCTGCTGGGCAGTCAGACACATACTCATGTTACTTGTTAAATGCAGGTGTGTGTGTGTGTGTGTGTGTGTGTGTGTGTGTGTGTGTGTGTGTGTGTGTGTGTGTCTGACATGTGAGAATGTATACACACCTATTTTCACACTATGCAGTGAAATGTACCAGTAGTTTGTAGTTTTCGATTCTGTTTTTCTGTTTGATTATAATTAATAACTAGTATGTATGATTTTAATGAATCGTAATAATTGACACAAGGCTTGGAGCAGAAGGTGGATAACAGCCCTCACAAGTGAAATAACCAACGAGTTTGGTGCACACACACATATTCACAGCGAATGAACATTCCCAGGCCTTATTAAATTACATCACTCCGGGTATACCTCACTAAAGTCTTCGAGAAACCATAGCCGATTGCTCGCGCGTGTGAAGTTCAAAGGCTTCAGCAGGAACTCTCCGTTCATGATGGTATACTACACTCGAAGCTTAAGGGTACGTATAATGTTGACCAGCAATTGCGTATTCTACTGTGTACGCTTTTATTACCGCTCTCGATGGTCCACCACGCGGGTGATCCTCAGAAATTGCATTAAGAATCCGGAAATGCCAACACGTATATATTATGCCCACACTACTTAGCGCGAGTTGCCAGTCATGGTATTTTGTATAATACGTTCGAACATGACCTCCCTGTCTTCGTGTGGAGTTCTGTTTTCTTTCTCTCTTCTTGTCACCAATGCTGGAGCTCAAGGTGAAGTGAATACAGATGTACATAGGCCTACACCAGTATAGTAATGCTATGAATGACGGGCGCATATATACTTTAAATTTATTAGTAAAACGTAGTCAATTCGATCATTAGTCGACTGTTTTGTATTGTATTTTGTTTCAGTGTAACTTGACCTTCTCTTATAAGGTACCTGTCATGCAAGTCCCCTCCTTCCCAACACTATATTACTTAGTACCCCCGGTACTGACAATGGTGCTTTATTAAATTAAGCAGATCTTCCACTTATTTCGTGATATCAGTGTGGCTCCCTCCTTCCCACCAGAATAGGTGTATTTTCTCCAAGCACATGCATCATTGTTTTGATGCATGTCCATTGTACTCTTTTATATTAAACTTGATATTCTGTAATGTATTAAATTCAATACATGCAGGGATTATATATTATATATATATTATATCATTCAGTGTTATTTCCCTGCAAACACAATATACACAACATGCAATTGTTCCTCTCTTTACTATGCTCCAGGTACCTGTGATGTTCCCTCTATCCCACCGGCACCATCTGACGGTGCAGGTACAGGTAGCCTTCCTTCAAACACACAGTACATCATTCCAACAATGAACTTTAGTGGATGTGGAGAAATAACAGATTGGACTATAGAGGGATCTGGTTTTGGTGATGTTAGTAATGTCAAGATAGAACTCCAGCTCTTCCGTCCTGATCCTACACGATCTACTGTGTTCACTAAAGTAACCAGTTCTGTTGTGACTACTAGTGTCCCCAACAATGTAGTGTCAACACACACTTTCACGTCAATTGGATTCACATTCTCTCCTGGAGATGTACTGGGATTCTACTATCCTAACAATATGGGAGGTTTTCTTGAAGTTCGCCGTACAAACTCCTTTAGCACTCACTCTGTACTAACATCAGCTAACTCACCAACAGCTAGTGTAGTCACCTTAACAGCGACTGTAACAAGTGTTCCACTGATGTCTGTTTCTAGTGAGTTGTCTTATCTCATGTTAGTACATTCAGTACTGTATTCTCATCACTGTGTGTGTGGTTATCTACTATGTGTAGTGAGTTGTATGGAGTGTCCAAGGAGCACAACAATCCTGCCAACATCATCAGAGTCAGTAGAGCCATCTTCATCACTGAACCCTACCAGTCCCACCTCACCCAGTACAGCCATGTCCACTAGTAGCACAAGTGAGAGTTTGTCAGCTGAGATAGCATGTAGTGGTCAGAAGTACATGTAGTGCATAGTGTGTAGAGGAAAAATAGAGGAGATAGGATAAACATTCAATTTAAAGACAATTGAATAGTACATTAATTCTGCAAACTTCATCATAACACAATGTCATTTCTGTGGACCTGTAAAAATATTTGTCAAATCTATATGTAGTATATTACCTATTTGAAAAGTATCATTTGTATGTTATGTATTGCACACATTGTAAGCTATGAAGTCAATGGTAAACTTGCATTAATCCCTTCCACCAGTTGCTGCTATTGGAGGTGCTGTGGGTGGTGTAGTCGTGTTGACAGTCATTGGTGTCATCTTCCTCATTGTTGTGGGAGCAGTGTGTGGTGTCAGGAAAAGGAGACAACACACAGTTAACAAACCAGCCCATGGTACCTTCGGTGAGTGGTTTGTCCTAGTTACCATGACCTATGTCACATGTACATACATTTCCTATCTAGGTGATGGCAACACTGATGCAAATGATAGTATACACCTGACCATAACTAACCCAGTACAAGTTGATAGTAGTCACACAGTGTACACATCTCTGAACCAACCCACCACTAAACAAGAAGTAGTCTATACAGAGCTCAATAGCAGTACTACATACACTTCACTTGACCCACAAACCACTCATAAAGATGGGGAATACACACACCTCGTCACCGAGGAGACACCTCTGTACCCATCCACTACACAGCAGGAAACTGTACATACACCAGGTGGAGACTATACAGCATTAGATCCTCAGACGACTCAGAAGGAAGGTGTTTACACACGTGTTGGAGGAGGTGCTGAATACTCCACTTTGGATCCAACAACAACTCACAAACAAGATGGTTACACCCCACTCAGCAAAGCTAACCCAGTGGACCAACACACCTACATACATGTAGTCAATAATGAAGAGGTGTGTATGCATGTACGTGTGTACTGTAGTGTACAGTATGTACAGCACTGTATGTACAATGTGTGTGAGCCTGTGTGTTTCTGTGCAAAATCGTATAGGCCGACATGTATGAACGAGTTGTCTCCCCTCGAGAACAAATGATGTCCACCTTGAGTGACTGCAAGATTCCCTTCAAATCATTGACTCTGGGAACACAGGTTCATAGTGGTACACACACTGCAGTGTATATAGCAAATATGAAGAAACCTAGTGGTCTTCAGCAAGAGGTTGTGGTGAAACTTGTGAAGGAGGGAGCTCCCGAAGAAGAGAGTTTGAGGACATTGGAAGAGGCAGCCATTTTGAGAGAATTGACCCATCAACATGTTCTGACCCTTGTGGGTGTTGTGGACACAAGCAGCAGAGTACGTGGTGTGTGTACTTGTGACCAGAGTACGTGGTGTGTGTACTTGTTACCAGAGTACGTGGTGTGTGTACTTGTTACCAGAGTATATGGTGTGTGTACTTGTTACCAGAGTATGTGGTGTGTGTACTTGTTACCAGAGTATGTGGTGTGTGTACTTGTTATCAGCTGGAGTATGTGGTGTATGTACTAAATTTTAATGAGAGTCAGGTGTGTGCATTTGTTATTGCAGGTGTTATAATATTTCTGAAGGTGCTAAACTGTCTCTGCTATGTTATGTGTTATGTGTCTCTCATACTTTTAATGTCTCGTAAACGTACATGCTTATACTATGACAAATGTATAATGATATGATGTACATAGATATGTAGGTTTTACATACATTATGGAATTAACACCTTCCATTTCGTAATGCACATTTCCATTATAAAAGGAATCAGGCTTGGGTCCACAAATTTGCAAACCCACAAAGATCAAAGGGAGATCAAAGAGTGTTTACACATTCAAAACACAAAACAAATAACAATAATCAATGCGTTCAATAAACTTGCAGCTGTTGCAGCTGATGCCTCATTAGCTATAGGTTTACAAATTTGTGAACCCATGCCTGATTCCTTTATAATGGAAATGTACATTACAAAATGGAAGGTGTTAATTATGAGATTGTCACACAGTAGAACCTCTTTATTAGGGTTACTTGGAGACCTTAATTTTAACCCTTATTACAGAGGTTTCCTCAATTCAGAGGTCATTTAATACACTATAGTACTACACTGGGACACAGAATGGTGTCTATTTATAGCATTTTCTGCACTTCAAATGTTTGTAATGAAGAGTTTCCACTGTATATGTATGTAAACACCTTACTATCTCTCCTGTAGGTAATGATGGTAACTGAATATCTATCAAATGGTTCACTTGAAAAGTATCTGCGCCTTTTAAGAACTACGTTAGTACCAGTATGTGTGGCATGCTTCTAGCACTATGTATATATAGATACCTTTGAAATCGATTCTCAGACAGAATATGACCACATACAGTACTATTGAATGGTGGTATTGACAGCTCCTAATGACCCATGTGTGTACTATTCCTATGAATCGCACATGTCTATCACTGTGTCTCCTCCTCCACATGCTGTGTTCTCTTCCTTCTCCAAACACTGTGTCCTCCTCCTCCTCCTCCACACACTGTGTCCTCCTCCTCCTCCTCCTCTTCCACACACTGTGTCCTCCTCCTCCTTCTCCACACACTGTGTCCTCCTCCTCCTCCTCTAGTCCATCTCAACTCTCCAGTCCTGACCTCCCCAGTTTACTACTCCAGTTTTGTAAACAAGTGGTGGACGGTCTAGCTTGTCTATCCCAGAAGTCCTTTATACACAGAGATATTGCAGCAAGGAACATCTTGTTGGATAAGGACCTCAACTGTAAGGTGAGGAGGGTGTGGTAGATGGGTGTGGTCTGCATTGGAATAACGTGTATGTGATCTTGTACATGAATCAACATTGAATCCACTAAGTATAGTAATCTTCTGTATACTACTGGTCCAGTGTTTGCCATCAGTGCTTCATCCAAGTACCTTCCCCCTCGACCGTGCCATACTTAATGGAATCTTCCAGTGTTCGGTCCAGTATGTATTGTACAATGAAACATAATTATTATTATTATTATCATAAAAAGAAAAGATATGATCTTAACTTTCATCTATTGCCACATATACATATCTTTCACTTTAATACCAGATGTACTTTCCCTCAACCATGTCATAGTGAATGTAATCTCCACTTGTTGTCCAGATAACAGGGTTTGACATGGCTTGTAAAGTGGAGGATGGCCAGTTCCACATTGCTAGCAGTGATGTGAAGGAGACTAGTGTGAGGTGGACCTCTCCTGAGGCTTTGCTGTACAAGAAGTACAGTACAAGTAGTGATGTGTGGAGCTATGGTATGTTGATGTACGAGATCTGGTCACTGGGACACAAACCATTTGAAGACAAGACAGTAGAAGAGGTGTGTGTGTGCATGTGTGTGTGTGTGTGTGTGTGTGTGTGTGTGTGTGTGTGTGTGTGTGTGTGTGTGTGCATGTGTGTGTGGGTGTGTGGGTGTATGCATGTGTGTGTTTGTGTGGGAGTGTGTGTGTCATGCATGTCGGTGTGTGTGGGTGTGGGTGTGGGTGTGTGCATGTGCATGTGTGTGTGGGGTGTGTGTGTGTGTGCGTGTGTGGGTGTGGGTGTGGGGTGTGGGTGTGCGTGTGTGGGTGTGTGTGTGGGTGGGTGTAGGTGTATGCATGTGAGTGTGTGTGTGGGACTCAGTGTGTGTATATGTGTGTGCATGCATAAGCATTTGTGCGGTGTGTGTTTATGTGTGCGTGTGTGTTTGCATATGCATGTGTGTATGTGTCTGCTTGTGCGTGTGCGTATGAATGTGTGTATGTCTTTCTATATTGTGTGTCTGTGTAAGTGTGGAGGATTTTTGCTAATATATAATAAGTTCTGAATCAGTGAATACTCAATTTGTTTTTGAAAAATATGATGGATAAAAAGGTTTGGTAGATGTGGATTAACAAGAATTCACTGTATGTGTATTTGTTCAATTTCTCACCTTATACAATGTTGCACACACACACACACACACACACACACACACACACACACACACACACACACACACACACACACACACACACACACACACACACACCTCCACATCTCCACATCACTCATTTGTAGCCATGTATATCCATGCCAGTTGCACACACTTCATTGATTCCACTTTTTGTGTTCTTTGACTAGTTAAAGTCACTGAAGCTTGAAGACTTCCTTCCTCCTCCTCCTCCTGGTTGTCCAAGAGCTATCTATGCCATCATGATCAAGTGCTGGTATGTGTTAATATTGGACGGGTACAATGTACCAATGTTTTGTACACTGGAAATACATTGACTGTATAGTAAACCTATTCACACAGGATGGTGGTTCTAACTCTGGGTTTTTCTATATAGATTATACAGTACATCTGGTTCCCTTCCCCAGGAACCCCTCCCACAATGACAGACCGAGTGCTTCAGATATAAGTGGTGAGTTCTGTAAATCAGAGAGGATCCTACTATCCTGGAAGAAAGAAGACATTGTATCGCCTTCTGCTCAAGTGTTGGGAGGTCCTTTATCAAAAGGAGAGAAGCTCTATAAAGATTTGCAATCAATTTATAACGATCCTTACTATTATTAAGTAGTTGAATTTATTTGCAATTTTTCATTCCATTTTTCCACAGAATTTTGCCATTACTTTATCATACTAGCTATATATTGGTGGTCAAGGTTCACATTAACTTTATTTCATTAACACCAATTCAGTACCTATAGCTTATTCAATTGCAATGCAAATTATATCGTGATGAGAGAGACATAAAATTGGGGATTCCCATTCTCCTCACTCGATCATAAGATGCCATGAATGTAAGTAATATATACATCCTGTGAAAATTGGCTGTCGCCAAGGTTAAAAACCTGCATAGTGTGTGGCTTAGTTTCTTAGTCTAGAGGAGCTGGTAGTAACCTCCCATTTTGACGATGGTGGGTCGGGTATAATTTACGGACCATGACGGACCAGACCGGACTATCCGGTCCAATAGTACAATGGTATAATTTACAGACCACGTGTAATACTTGCATGGGGAGACTACAGAAGGTGGACTCCAAGGAGGGGTCTGGAAGACCAGTTTGTTGACAGACGGCAAAGGCTACAACGGATGTCATATCGTGGCAGTACATGATGGCCGTCGTTCCATTCTCATAGCAGGAGCAATCTAATCCTTCAAGTAAAATGGTAAGTATGTATATTTAACTTGAAACCATAAATTATACCCTTCTCTGGTGCTGTACCTATAAATAGAATGGAGTAGACAGCTAACAGTTTTGTCTCAGCAATCAAGTTTAACTTAATCCAACTACTGTGTACTAGGTACACTACTACTAGGCAGCTGGCTGTGATAATGAAGACACAAAAGGATTCATTCGAAGTCAGATCAGTCAAAGATCTAATGTAGTGCTTGGACATACTTATTTAATCATTTATTATAGCGAGTAGCAGGGATAATCACCTATTTGCATGGTCTAGGTATTATCTGCATAGTCAAAATTTTGCCCAGTTCTGTTACCAGCCAGTTCGGAGGGTAAGTGCCCCCCGCTTCCTATGCCTACGCTGTTATTACCTTTCATTCTCCCCCTTTAAAAACAGGTATGTCAACACACAAGCTCAGACTGGCACAAGTCATTGTGGGTTGCTTCCTATAGCAAATGCCCTGAACATTGCAAGAGGCGAAGACCCAGCTGAGAAAATGTTTGACCAGAAGTCTATGAGGAGAGACCTAGTGCAGTACATTGATACTGGGGTCCTTGGAACATTCAAAGGCCGGCAAGTCACCGGGAAATGGCGATATTGCAACACTGTTGCTATAAAGGTGTACTGTGATTGTCACGGGATTGAAGAGGGGGACATGATCGAGTGCAACAAGTGCATGGAATGGTATCACAGAGAGTGTTGCAAGGTACCCCCAAGTACTTCATGGAGTCAGAGGACACTGAGTGGTCTTGTATGTCTTGTAAATAACATGTTAATTTATTTTTATTTCATATTATTCACTCAAACAATGGTGTACACAGTAGTTGGATTAAGTTAAACTTGATTGTTGAGACAACACTTTTAGCTATCTACTCCACTCTATTCATAGGCACAGCACCATAGAAGGGCATAATTTATGGTTTCAAGTTAAATATACATACTTACCATTTTACTTGAAGGACTAGATTGCTCCCGCTAAGAGAATGGAACAACAGCCATCATGTACCTACTCAGTGCAACGATATGACGTCCGTTGTAGCCTTCGTCGTCTGTCAACGAACTGGTCTTCCAGATCCCTCCTTGGAGTGCACCTTCTGTAGTCCGCTCCATAAATATTACACGTGGTCCGTAAATTATACCGTTGTACTATGGGACCGGATGGTCCGGTCCGGTCCGTCATGGTCCGTAAATTATACCCGACCATCCGTTGTTCGGGACACCAAATGGTCGGCCATTATGACGTCCATTCTGGAAGACATTTTTAGATGATGTCACTGAACTACGTTGTATCGTAGATCTTGATATGTAAGATCTATGGCTTTATGCCCTATCATTTGTGAGGTTCTGAACTTTGTTCACGACTAGTATAAGGACCTATCAGCCTATTGCCATGCGTTACGGTGCGTGTTTCCAATCCCGGTTACGTGGCTCTATTATCTATGCTCGAACATGGTCGTCCGGTCCTTGTACGGAGTTCTCTTGAAGTTCTCTTTATCTCTACTTGTCGCTAATGCTGGGGCTCAAGGTGAATTCACCCACTAGTACGCGTATGTAGTTTAGTTTAAAGTGTAAAATGAATTTGATTCTTCCCTTGTCTTGGTTATTAGCTCGTTTGTACGGAATTACATACTTAACAAAATGGATATAATACGTTATAGGTACCTGTGAGGCTCCCTCCTTCCCACCAGCGGGAAGTACTGATGGCGGTGGTTTCCTTTCCAACATACAGTACATCATTCCAACAATGAACTTCACCGGATGTGGAGAAATAACAAATTGGACTATAGTGGGAGTTGGTGGTGGTAGTATTGGTACCACAGACAGAGTCATACAACTCCAGCTCTTCCGTCCTGATCCTACACGATCTACTGTGTTCACTAAAGTAACCGGTTCTGTTGTGACTACTCGCATTGATCAGGTTGCACTGCTCGCTACACACACTTTCACATCAATTGGATTCACATTCTCTCCTGGAGATGTACTGGGATTCTACTATCCTAACAATGTGCCCTTTCTTGAAGTTCGCCGTACAACCTCCTTTAGCACTCACTCTGTACTAACATCAGCTAACTCTCCAACAGCTAGTGTAGTCACCTTAACAACAACTGTAAGAGGTGTTCCACTGATGTCTGTTTCTGGTGAGTTGTCTTGACTCATGTTAGTATATTCAGTATACTGTATTCTCATCACTGTGTGTATGACATTGTGTGGTTATCTATTGTGTGTAGTGAGCTGTACGGAGTATCCAAGGAGTACAACGATCCTACCAACATCATCAGAACCAGTAGAGCCATCTTCATCACTGAACCCTACCAGTCCCACCTCATCCAGTACAGCCATCTCCACTAGTAGCACAGGTGAGAGCTTGTCAAGTGAGATAGCATGTAGTGGTCAGGAGTACATGTAGTGTGTAGTGTGTAGAAGAGTGAGTATAAATTGTGTCAAGTGAGATAGCATGTAGTGACCAGGAGTACATGTAGTGTGTACATGAGATGGGTTGAGCATTCTCCTGACTAGCTATTTAGAAGGTATCATTGTAGCACAAAGTTGCACAGGTCAGGTACATTTGTGTAAATAACAAGATTTATGATGTGATTGTGCATGACAGTACATTAATTTTGTACATTAATTTTTGGGATGTGGAAAATTGTATATTTTTACTTATTTTTGATTACTCCATTTTTTATAAATGTTGTCAAATAGTCCAAAGGTACTGTATATCGATGTGTAAATTCAGTGTATGGGAAAGGGGCTGTCCATGCACGGATAATGAAACCTGTATCAACAACCTGTGCTGTATCACTGACCTGTGTTACATGGTCTCTGTATTAATAATAATATGCACATTTTTTCCTTTAATCCACTCATCCACCATGATATATATAACAGGAAAATGAAGGGAGGGTTGATTTGGTATGCAGATTGGTGATTTCAGGAAATCTACCAATTATTGATTGTACACTAACACTAGTTTCCATTGTGATTGATATTGAAACAAGCTGCATCCTGGAAGTAGTTCGTCTGGGAACACCTTGGTGCTGTCACCATGCACATGATTGCCCCCTGTCTCTAAGAATAACTCACAACCAGCTAGTAGTTCCTCGGGGATGTGGCCTACTTTCTTGAGTCACTGCTACAGCAATGGGTCCTTTGTGTTGCTAGACTAGACTTATAAATTAAATATAACTATTGACTTATAATATAACTATTGAATCATGAGCTTAAAATATAACTATTAATACTAGTCTTCAAAATACACATCAACAGTGCAGAAGAATCAGCCACATTTAAATGATGAAAACACTCAAAGCAAAACAGTCACATTCAGAAACTGCCAAAACCTTTATTTGCCAAGTTTTTTTTACCCACCAAATTTTCTCACTATATGGTATTCTCAATGGATCTCATTGAAAGTACCTTCCTGAATACAGACCCTGCTAACAGTGGTGATCTGAGTACTGGGACTCCACCTGTCACTGAAGGGGTTGGATCTGGTCCACCAGTTGCTGCTATTGGAGGTGCTGTGGGTGCTGTAGTCGTGTTAGCAGTCATTGGTGTCATCTTCCTCATTGTTGTGGGAGCAGTGTGTGGTGTCAGGAAAAGGAGACAACACACAGTTAACAAACCAGCCCATGGTACCTTTGGTGAGTGGTTTGTTCTAGTTACCATGGCAACAGTAGACTAATCTTGTTAACATAATAAGACCTATGTCACATGTACATACATTTCCTTCCAGGTGATGGTGACATTGATGCAAATAATAGCATGCACCTGACCATAACTAACCCAGTACAAGTTGATAGTAGTCACACAGTGTACACATCTCTGAACCAACCCACCACTAAACAGGAAGTAGTCTATACAGAGCTCAATAGCAGTACTACATACACTTCACTTGACCCACAAACCACTCACAAAGATGGGGAATACACTCACCTTGTCACCAAGGAGACACCTCTGTACCCATCCACTACACATCAGGGAAGTGTACATACACCAGATGGAGACTATACAACATTAGATCCTAAGACGACTCAGAAGGAAGGTGTTTACACACATGTTGGAGGAGGTGCTGAATACTCCAATTTGGATCCAACAACAACTTACAAACAAGATGTTTACACCCCACTCAACAAAGCTAACCCACTGGACCAAGACACCTACATAAATGTAGTCAATAATGAAGAGGTGTGTATGCATGTACATGTGTACTGTAGTGTACAGTATGTACAGCACTGTATGTACATTGTGTGTAAGCCTGTATGTTTCTGTGCAATATCGTATAGGCCGACATGTATGAACGAGTTGTCTCCCCTCGAGAACAAATGATGTCCACCTTGAGTGACTGCAAGATTCCCTCCAAATCATTGACTCTGGGAACACAGGTTCACAGTGGTACACACACTGCAGTGTACATAGGAAATATGAAGAAACCTAGTGGTCTTCGGCAAGAGGTTGTGGTGAAACTGGTGAAGGAGGGAGCTCCCGAAGAAGAGAGTTTGAGGACATTGCAAGAGGCAGCCATTTTGAGAGAATTGACCCATCAACATGTTCTGACCCTTGTGGGTGTTGTGGACACAAGCAGCAGAGTACGTAGTGTGTACTTGTTACCAAGTGTGTGGTGTGTGTACTTGTCATAATATTTTAGTTAATATATATTATATATATTATGTAAACTGTACACACATTCCCATCTCATCTCTCCTGTAGGTAATGATGGTGACTGAATATCTATCAAATGGTTCACTTGAGAAGTATCTGTATCATTTAAGAACTAAGTGAGTTCTAGTATGTTTTATACCTGCATTGTACACACTGTGTCCTCCTCCTCCTCCACACACTGTGTCCTCCTCCTCCTCCTCCACACACTGTGCCCTCCTCCTCCTCCACACACTGTGTCCTTCTCCTCCTCCTTCAGTCCATCTCAACTGTCCAGTCCTGACCTCCCCAGTTTACTACTCCAGTTTTGTAAACAAATGGTGGATGGTCTAGCTTGTCTATCCCGGAAGTCCTTTGTACACAGAGATATTGCAGCAAGGAACATCTTGTTGGATAAGGACCTCAACTGTAAGGTGAGGAGGGTTAAGTGTGTGTTGGTGTGGGCTGAGTGAGTAACTAGTATGTAATCTTGTACTTGAGCCAACATGGAATCCACTATGTATAGTAATCTTCAGTATGCTAAATATTCCTTTCACTTTTATACCCGATGTACTTCTCCCTCAATCATGTCATAGTGAATGTAATCTCCACTTGTTGTCCAGATAACAGGGTTTGACATGGCTTGTAAAGTGGAGGATGGCCAGTTTCACATTGCTAGCAGTGATGTGAAGGAGACTAGTGTGAGGTGGACCTCTCCTGAGGCTTTGCTGTACAAGAAGTACAGTACAAGTAGTGATGTGTGGAGCTATGGTATGTTGATGTATGAGATCTGGTCACTGGGACACAAACCATTTGAAGACAAGACAGTAGAGGAGGTGTGTGTGTGTGTGTGTGTGTGTGTGTGTGTACGTGTGTGTGTGTGTGTGTGTGTGTGTGTGTGTGTGTGTGTGTGTGTGTGTGTGTGTGTGTGTGCGAGTGTGTGTGTGTGTTTTATACATCAATTTGTTCATATAATAGTATTGATTTGTCTATTCACATTTTTAATATAATTATTAAAAATATTTTCCAAACTGTATCCCTGCAACCATGTGACCTTCACTCTATGTATGCGGCCTCCTTGATTACTCTTTAAGTATACACTTCATTGATTTCCACTTCTTGCGTTCTTTGACTAGTTGAAGTCACTGAAGCTTGAAGACATCCTTCCTCCTCCTCCTCCTGGTTGTCCAAGACCTATCTATGCCATCATGATCAAGTGCTGGTATGTACAAGAGGACACTGTATCGATGAGATCGTATGAGAGGACACTGTTATAGTACTGGATTAAATGCATACATGATAATGCTATACTTCTGTGCATGTGTTTGTATGTTAACTTCGTCTCCATCCTCTCTCCCTAGGAACCCTTCCCACAATGGCAGACCAAGTGCTTCAGATATATGTGGTGAGTTCTGTAAATCAGAGAGGATCCTACTATCCTGGAAGAAAGAAGACATTGTATCACCTTCTGCTCAAGTGTTGGGAGGTCCTTTATCAGAAGGAGAGGAACTCTACAAAGACTTGCAATCAATCAAACAATCAAAAAACAATACATACTATTACTAAGTTTGTAATTTTGCAATTTCTCATTCCATTATTCCCCATAAATTTTGCCATTACTTTATTGTACTAGCTATTGTGGTCAAGGTTCGCACAAACTTTATTCCATTAACATCAATTCAGTACCTAGCTTATTCAATTGCAATAGAAATACATCGTGACATCAACAGATTCTGAAGATATAATAATATAAAAAGGGGATCCCCAGTCTCCTTCACTCAATCATAATAATATGCATGACAACACGTGTATTACTGTAGCATTAGCTCATTCGGATCCTAATACAGTGTGAATATAAGTATACATCCTGTGAGTGTTAGCTGTTGCCAAGGTCAAGAATCTGTATAGTGTGTGGCGTAGTCTCTTAGTCCAGAGGCACTGGTTGTAACACTGTGACGACGATGCTGTCATCTCCCCTCTACTCGTTGGTCTACTCTCTATGTGTTATATGTTCTGTAAATATTGTGACTTTACAATTAACCAGAGCATTCAATGCAGTAATATGACTGAATTTTACACTTGGCCAGGAACGAAGGCTCGAGATGCATTTCACGTGAAGTGACCATGCAATGAATATAATTAATTGTGAGATCTGACTCGAACATGGTCGTCCGGTCCTTGTACGGAGTTCTCTTGAAGTTCTCTTTATCTCTACTTGTCGCTAATGCTGGGGCTCAAGGTGAATGAAGGGAATACAGCAACTAGTACGCAATGCCATGTATATTGTAGTTAAAAGTGTAAAATGCATTTCAATTTCCCCGTTGTCACTGGCTCGTTTATTATTCCGAAATAAGTAATGAAATGGATAAATATCTCTTACTACGCTATAGGTTCCCTCCTTCCCACCAGCGGGAGGTACTGATGTCGGTGGCTTCCTTTCCAACAGACAATACATCATTCCAACAATGAACTTCACTGGATGTGGAGTTATAACAGATTGGACTATAGTGGGAGCTGGTGGAGGTAGAACTGGTAACAGAGACAGAGTCATAGAACTCCAGCTCTTCCGTCCTGATCCTACACGATCTACTGTGTTCACTGAAGTAACCAGTTCTGTTGTGACTACTCGTATCAATCAACAATGGAATACACACACTTTCACATCCATTGGATTCACATTCTCTCCTGGAGATGTACTGGGATTCTACTATCCTAACAATATGGGAGGCTTTCTTGAAGTACAGCATTAGATCCTCAGATGACTCAGAAGGAAGGTGTTTACACACATGTTGGTAAACGTAGAAGTACTGAATACTCCACTTTGGATCCAACAACAACTCACAAACAAGATGTTTACACCCCACTCAACAAAGCTAACCCACTGGACCAAGACACCTACATACATGTAGTCAATAATGAAGAGGTGTGTATGCATGTACATGTGTAGTGTAGTGTACAGTATGTACAGCACTGTATGTACATTGTGTATGAGCCTGTGTGTGTTTTTGTGCAATATCATATAGGCCGACATGTATGAACCAGTTGTCCCCCCTCGAGAACAAATGATGTCCACCTTGAGTGACTGCAAGATTCCCTCCAAATCATTGACTCTGGGAACACAGGTTCATAGTGGTACACACACTGCAGTGTACATAGCAAATATGAAGAAACCTAGTGGTCTTCGGCAAGAGGTTGTGGTGAAACTGGTGAAGGAGGGAGCTCCCGAAGAAGAGAGTTTGAAGATGTTGGAAGAGGCAGCCATTTTGAGAGAATTGACCCATCAACATGTTCTTACCCTTGTGGGTATTGTGGACACAAGCAGCAGAGTATGTGGTGTGTGTACTTGTTACCAGAGTGTGTGGTGTGTGTACTTGTTACCAGAGTACGTGGTGTGTGTACTTGTTACCAGTGTAAGTGGTGCATATGTACTTGTCATAATGATTCAGTAATGTATGTAAGCTGTACACACATCCCATCTCTCCTGTAGGTAATGATGGTAACCAAATATCTATCAAATGGTTCACTTGAGAAGTATCTGTATCATTTAAGAACTAAGTGAGTTCTAATATGTTTTATACCTTCATTGTACACACTGTGTCCTCCTCCTCCTCCTCCTCCACACACTGTGTCCTCCTCCTCCTCCTCCACACACTGTGTCCTCCTCCTCCTCCTCCTCCACACACTGTGTCCTCCTCCTCCTCCTCCACACACTGTGTCCTCCTCCTCCTTTTCCACACACTGTGTCCTCCTTCTCCTCCTCCACACACTGTGTCCTCCTCCTCCTCCTCCACACACTGTGTCCTCCTCTTCCTCCTCCAGTCCATCTCAACTGTCCAGTCCTGACCTCCCCAGTTTACTACTCCAGTTTTGTAAACAAGTGGTGGACGGTCTAGCTTGTCTATCCCGGAAGTCCTTTGTACACAGAGATATTGCAGCAAGGAACATCTTGTTGGATAAGGACCTCAACTGTAAGGTGAGGAAGGTGTGGTGTGGGTGTGGTCTGAGTTGGAATAACCTTACATGAACCAGTGTTGAATCCACTATGTATAGTAATCTTCTGTATACTACTAAGTCCAGTGTTTGCTATCAGTGCTCCATCCAATAGGTATCAAGCCATGAAAGAAAATACAATCAGATCTTCACTTTCACTCATGAATACCACAAGTACCTTCCCCCTCAACCGTGTCATATAATATGTAATCTTCCAGTGTTCAGTCCAGCATGTATTTTACAATGAAACATAACATTATCATAAAAAGAAAAGATACAATCTTCACTTTCACCTATTGCCACATATACATTCCTTTCACTTTAATACCGGATGTACTTTTCCCTCAACCATGTCTTAGTGAATGTAATCTCCACTTGTTGTCCAGATAACAGGGTTTGACATGGCTTGTAAAGTGGAGGATGGCCAGTTTCACATTGCTAGCAGTGATGTGAAGGAGACTAGTGTGAGGTGGACCTCTCCTGAGGCCTTGCGGTACAAGAAGTACAGTACAAGTAGTGATGTGTGGAGCTATGGTATGTTGATGTATGAGATCTGGTCACTGGGACACAAACCATTTGAAGACAAGACAGTAGAGGAGGTGTGTGTGTGTGTGTGTGTGTGTGTGTGTGTGTGTGTGTGTATGTGTGTGTGTGTGTGTGTGTGTGTATGTGTGTGTATGTGCGCAAGTGTGTGTGCATGTGTGCATGTGTGTGTGTGAGTGTGTGTGTATGTGTGCGTGTGTGTGCGTGTGAAGGTGTGTGTGTCTTTCTATATTGTGTGTAAGTATGGAGTTTTTTTCTTAATATATAAGTTCAGTGATTACCCTACTCATTAATCCACCTCTAATTCATTTTCAAAAAATATGGTGGATTAAAAGGTTTGTCAGATGAAGTAGTGGTGGATTAACAACAATTCACTATAATGTGTATTTGTTCAATTTCTCACCATATATAATATTGCACATTATATGTAGCCATGTATATCCATGCCAGTTGCACACACTTCATTGATATCCACTTCTTGTGTTCTTTGACTAGTTGAAGTCACTGAAGCTTGAAGACTTCCTTCCTCCTCCTCCTCCTGGTTGTCCAAGAGCTATCTATGCCATCATGATCAAGTGCTGGTATGTGTTAATATTGGACGGGTACAATGTACCAATGTTTTGTAAACTGGAAATACATTGACTGTATAGTGAACCTATTCACACAGGATGGTGGCTCTAATTCTGGGTTTATCTATATAGATTATATACATTATGTCTGTTTCCATTCCCCCAGGAACCCCTCCCACAATGACAGACCGAGTGCTTCAGATATAAGTGGTGAGTTCTGTAAATCAGAGAGGATCCTACTATCCTGGAAGAAAGAAGACATTGTATCACCTTCTGCTCAAGTGTTGGGAGGTCCTTTATCAGAAGGAGAGGAACTCTACAAAGACTTACAATCAATTTATAATGATCCTTACTATTATTAAGTTTGTTGAATTTATTTGCCTTTTCTCATTCCATTATAACATACTCGTTTGTTATTGTTGCAGTCAAGGTTGACATAAACCCTAGTACCTAGCTTATAGTAATATCCGGTGTCTCGAGTAGGAATTGTATAAAAATTCGATAGAATTATATGAATTATTTATGACGTATGTGGAGACATAGTGAAGGGGAATCCCCATTCCCTATGCCCTCCAAAGATGTACGTGGCGTATATAAGACTCGAGCTAATTCATGCAATGTACTTCCTGTGAGTGTTATTAGCTGTTGCCAAGGTCAAGAATCTGTATAGTGTGTGACTTAGTCTCTCGTACTCCAGAGGAGCTGGTAGTAACCTTCCGTTGGGACGACGATGCTGTCATCTCCCCTCTATTCGTTGGTCTACTCTTGTTGTTTTCTGTTAATAGTTGCACGCGTGTCGAGTGAGTTCAGGCCGTCTGATCTGTGGTCCAATTAAATGATCATACACCATCGATCGATCTGATCTTCACAATACGTTTCTCGTAACAGGTGAATGTGATGTAGGTTTTCCACGACTACCAGCGAACTTTGGAGGATCATTTCTTAATCCAGGAATACAGATCATCGCTGAGGGACCGACCTTCAGCGGTTCTGCTAACATAACTACTCTACACCTGGGAGGAGTGTGTATAATCCCTAATTCAACTACGAACTGTTTTGGGGAGTTTCAGATTTGGAGGCGATCAGGGAGTGTCTTCTCTCTACTCCACAGGTACTCGGTCACCTTACAACCTTCCGGCTTGACCTACTTCACTACATCAGTCCCGGTCACTGGGACTGTGTTACCAGTGGAACCTAGCGATGTGGTTGGATTCTCAGCTCCTAACAATGATGCCAATAGTCCGGGAATCAATCTGGCCACTACTACTACCAGTGATACCAGGTATACGTTGTATGAGTTAGGTGATAATATGGGACCCAGAAGAACGCTGCCAATTGACCCTGCTGTGACAACTCGCTCTCAAGTAGCCCCTCTGATATCAGTGGAATGTGGGTTTATTATGCACATTATAATATTATATTTGAATTATATAAATAATAATTGGAATATTATCAAACAGTGTTCATAAACACATGATGTATTCTATCTCAATTACTACAAGTGTGTCACACATCCCTGGTATGTTCTGACTATATGCTAGAGAACGCACTTGTACATTTTTTGGATTTTTGCACAAAACGTCACATCATGCAGCATTTATGTATGTCACCTACATGCTCTTCATACATGACGAGCCAGGAAATTCAATGTAATATTGCAGGCATCACGCTGAAATCCAATTAATCAATATAATATTATATGTGAGCCCATCGAGTCCAACTGTATTGATGGGTTAACCAGTGTGCATACCAGAACAGTGCCTATAGCATAGCCAAACAGAAGTAGCATAGCCGAGACAACATAATTACATATAATATGTACATGTGTATATATCTGTTTTATCAGTCTGACACACTATCAATTTTTTCAGTTTTATGTGAACGTAGCATTGGAGGCAACAGTAACACCACCACCACCACTACCAACAACAACAATAACAATGAACCTGATACAAATGACACCATTGGTATCATCATAGGAGTGGTGGTAGCAGTGGTGGTGGTCATTGTGGTGCTGGTTGTAGTCACTGCTGTCGTTGTTGGAGTCAAGGTGAAGAGGAACAGGTCAACTCACCATGATTCTACACCACATGGACCTAGTAACACTGACGTACCCATCACATGTAAGTATCTTGACACATCACATCATATACAGTATTTTGCTGCATCTATGGTGTAATACAGTGTGGGGAGCATGTACACCCAGGACACGTTTCCCTCTTAAACTGTCACAGTATCCTCGGATTGTAGGTAATAACATGAGCACAAGAAAATACTTCACCTTTTTATATTTTAATGACCTGGAGTTATTGCCCCTCTGCATCCTGTCCTATTCCTCATTGCTTCTGGCCTATACTGCGAGTGTGAGAGTACTTGTAATCAGCCATGGGGGTAAACAAACTTGCTGAAACTTTAAAATGAAGAATTATTCTAACATTTCCATTCAATAAGGAGAGATAATATTATATTATGTGGATGACAGCTATGATCTACAGCATAGTTAACTCATACACTGATATAGTTATGCTTATTATTAGACTAAGTGTGTTTGTGTATAAATTTTATGTCGGATGTGCTTATCATACTTCTCATTCTGTACATACCAGCTAACATAACTGGCAACAATACAGTGTACCCATCTCTGAACCAACCCACCACTAAACAGGAAGTAGTCTATACAGAGCTCAATAGCAGTACTACATACACTTCACTCGACCCACTCAACAAAGCTAACCCACTGGACCAAGACACCTACATACATGTAGTCAATAATGAAGAGGTGTGTACGCATGTACATGTGTACTGTAGTGTACAGTATGTACAGCACTGTATGTACATTGTGTGTAAGACTGTGTGTTTTTGTTCAATATGGTATAGGCCGACATGTATGAACGAGTTGTCCCCCGTCGAGAACGAATGATGTCCACCTTGAGTGACTGCAAGATTCCCTCCAAATCATTGACTCTGGGAACACAGGTTCATAGTGGTACACACACTGCAGTGTACATAGCAAATATGAAGAAACCTAGTGGTCTTCAGCAAGAGGTTGTGATGAAACTGGTGAAGAAGGGAGCTCCCGAAGAAGAGAGTTTGAGGATGTTGGAAGAGGCAGCCATTTTGAGAGAATTGAAACATCAACATGTTCTGACCCTTGTGGGTGTTGTGGACACAAACAGCAGAGTACGTGGTGTGTGTACTTGTTACCAGAGTACGTGGTGTGTGTACTTGTTACCAGAGTACGTGGTGTGTGTACTTGTTACCAGAGTACGTGGTGTGTGTACTTGTTACCAGAGTACGTGGTGTGTGTACTTGTTACCAGAGTACATGGTGTGTGTACTTGTTACCAGAGTACGTGGTGTGTGTACTTGTTACCAGAGTACGTGGTGTGTGTACTTGTTACCATAGTACGTGGTGTGTACTCGTCGTAATATTTCAGTTATGTATAATATGTAAACTGTACACACATCCCATCTCTCCTGTAGGTAATGATAGTAACTGAATATCTATCAAATGGTTCACTTGAGAAGTATCTGTATCAATTGAGAACTAAGTGAGTTCTATTTATATATGCATTGTACACACTGTGTTCTCCTCCTCCTCCTCCACACTCTGTCTCCTCCTCCTCCTCCTCCTCCACACACTGTGTCCTCCTCCCCCTCCTCCTCCTCCTCCACACACTGTCCTCCTCCTCCTCCTCCACACACTGTCCTCCTCCTCCACACACTGTGTCCTCCTCCTCTTCTTCCAGTCCATCTCAACTCTCCAGTCCTGACCTCCCCAGTTTACTACTCCAGTTTTGTAAACAAGTGGTGGACGGTCTAGCTTGTCTATCCCGGAAGTCCTTTGTACACAGAGATATTGCAGCAAGGAACATCTTGTTGGATAAGGACCTCAACTGTAAGGTGAGGAGGGTGTGGTCTGAGTTTGAAAAACCTGTATGTGATCTTGTTACATAAACCAACATTGAATCCACTATGTATAGTAATCTTCTGTATACTACTGGTCCAGTGTTTACCATCAGTGTTCCATCAAACAGGTATCAAGAAGTGAAAGAATCAGATCTTCACTTTCACGCATGAATACCACAAGTACAGGGCCGGGGGAAGCACTACGGCCATGGCCGGACTTAATTTTGAAAAGGCCTAAATAAAATAAACCTTAAAAGAAGTAAGTCTTCTACTTTTGACAAATTCGAAAACAAAACCTTTTGAATTTCTTGCCGAATGTCGCCGTGGCCGCGTATTTGTGGTCACATGATTACGCAAATAAATGGCGGCGTCGTCTAGTAGTGGCGGTACTAGATCTCTGCCAGAGCTTGGAGAGAAACCGAATCAGCCCAGTTTTTTTTTCATTCGGTTTGGCCTGACTAATGAAAAATTGCTTCCCCCAGCCCTGAAGTACCTTCCCCCTCGACCATGCCATATAAAATGTAAACGTCCAGTGTTCTGTACAGCTTGTATTGTACAAGCATAGACCCTTAATAGTATTAAGGGTCTATGGTACAAGTAACATATAATATTATCATAGAAAGAAAGAATACAATCTTCACTTTCACCAATGCCATATTCCTTTCACTTCATACCGGATGTACTTTTCCCTCAATCATGTCATAGTGAATGTAATCTCCACTTGTCCAGATAACAGGGTTTAACATGGCTTGTAAAGTGGAGGCTGGCCAGTTCCACATTGCTAGCAGTGATGTGAAGGAGACTAGTGTGAGGTGGACCTCCCCTGAGGCTTTGCTGTACAAGAAGTACAGTACAAGTAGTGATGTGTGGAGCTATGGTATGTTGATGTATGAGATCTGGTCAGTGGGACACAAACCATTTGAAGAGAAGACAGTAGAGGAGGTGTGTGCGTGTGTGTGTGTATGTGTGTGTGTGTGTGTGTGTGTGTGGTGTGTGTGTGTGTGTGTGTGTGTGTGTGTGTGCGCGCGCGTGTGTGTGTGTACGTGTGTGTGTGTGTGTTTGCGTGTGTACGTACGTGTGTGTTTGCGTCTGCATGTGTGTGTGTGCGTGTGTGTGTGTGTGTGTGTACGTGTGTCCGTGCATGTGTGTGTATTATACATCTTTATTAATTATAATTGTTTTGATTTGTCTATTTACATTTTTATATTATTATCAGAAGATTTTTTCCGAACTGTATCCCTGCAACCATGTGACCTTCACTCTGTGTATGCAGCCTACATGATTACTCTTCAAGTATACACTTCATTGATTTCCAATTCTTGTGTTCTTTGACTAGTTGAAGTCACTGAAGCTTGAAGACTTCCTTCCTCCTCCTCCTCCTTCTGGTTGTCCAAGAGATATCTATGCCATCATGATCAAGTGCTGGTATGTACAAGAGGACACAGTATCGATGAGACCGTACTAGAGGACACTGTTATAGTACTGGGTTAAATGTGTACATGATAATGCTATACTTCTGTGCATGTGTTGGTATGTTAACTTTGTCTCCATCCTCTCCCCAGGAACCCCTCCCACGATGACCGACCGAGTGCTTTAGATATAAGTGGTGAGTTCTGTAAATCAGATAGGATCCTACTATCCTGGAAGAAAGAAGACATTGTATCACCTTCTGCTCAAGTGTTGGGAGGTCCTTTATCAGAAGGAGAGGAACTCTACAAAGACTTGCAATCAATTTATAACGATCCTTACTATTATTAAGTTTGGTGAATTTATTTGCAATTTCTCATTCCATTATAACATATTCGTTTGTTACTGTTGCAGTCAAGGTTGACATAAACTTCAGTACCTAGCTTATAGTGATATCCGGTGTCAGTAGGAATTGTATATGAATTCGATAGAATATTAAATTTATGACGCATGTGGAGACATAATAAAGGGGAATCCCCCATTCCCTATGCCGCCCACCGATGTACGATGCGTATAATTAGACTCGAGCTAATTCATGCAATGTACTTCCTGTGAGTGTTATTAGCTATTGCCAAGGACAAGAATCTGTATAGTGTGTCGCGTAGTCTCTTAGTCCAGAGGAGCTGGTTGTAACCTCCCGTTGTGACAACGATGCTGTCATCTCCCCTCTACTCGTTGGTCTACTGTTGTTTTCTGTTACTAGTTGCACGTGTGTCGAGTGAGTTCAGGCCGTCTGATCTGTGGTCCAACTAAATGATCGTACACCATCGCGATCTGATCTTCACAATACGTTTCTCGTAACAGGTGAATGTGATGTAGGATTTCCCCGACTACCAGTGGACTTTGGAGGATCGCTTAATCCAGGAATACAGGTCATCGCTGAGGGACCGACCTTCAACGGTTCTGCTAACATAACTGCTCTACACCTGGGAGGAACGTGTGGGATCAGTACTTTCACAACTACGAACTGTTTTGGAGAGTTTCAGATTTGGAGGCGATCAGAGAGTGACTTCTCTCTACTCCACAGGTACTCGGTCACCTTACAACCTTCCGGCGCGACCTACTTCACTACATCAGTCCCGGTCACTGGGACTGTGTTACCAGTGGAACCTAGCGATGTGGTTGGATTCTCAGCTCCTAACAGTGATGCCAATATAGGAATCAATCTGGCCACTACTACTACCAGTGACACCAGGTATACGTTGTATGAGTTTGGTGATATGGGACCTATAAAAACACTGCCAATTGGCCCTGCTGTGACAACTCACTCTCAAGTAGTTCCTCTGATATCAGTGGAAGGTGAGTGGCCAGTACTTCACACACAAGTCACGCATGCTAAACCAATACAGCACAGATAGCTTCATATACATGTGTACATCATTCATTTTGCAGAGGGCTGTTGTTAGTCTTCACCTCTTCATCAACTCTTCACGAGATGCAATATACATTGTTAAACCAATACACATAACTATGCCATATCTATCTATCTATCTATCTATCTATCTATCTATCTATCTATATATATATATATATATATATATATATATATATATAATAATTATATATATCACTGCTTGATATTGATATCATCTACATGTACCCTTCAGTTTTATGTGAATCCAGGAGTAGTGGCAATAACACCACCACCACCACCACCAACAACAACAACAACAACAACAACGGGTCTACTACAGACAGCACCATTGGTATCATCATAGGAGTGGTGGTAGCAGTGGTGGTGGTCATTGTGGTGCTGGTTGTGGTCACTGCTGTCGTTGTTGGAGTCAAGGTGAAGAGGAACAGGTCAACTCAGAGCACAACACCTCTGAAGAGACAAGAAGGTCAGAGCAATGACAAAAGCTGCAACGATCTCCTACACACTGTACTGTACTCCATCCTTTACTGTACTCCACTGTCCCCCATACTGTACTGTACTCCACCATCCACTATCCTGTACTGTACTCCACCATCCACTGTCCTGTACTGTACTCCATCCTCCCTCATCCTGTACTGTACTCCACCCTCCCTATACTGTACTGTACTCCATCCTCCCTCATCCTGTACTGTACTCCACCCTCCCTCATCCTGTACTGTACTCCACCCTCCCTCATCCTGTACTGTACTCCACCCTCCCTCATCCTGTACTGTACTCCACCCTCCCTCATCCTGTACTGTACTCCATCCTCCCTCATCCTGTACTGTACTCCACCCTCCCTATACTGTACTGTACTCTGTCCTCCACTATCCTGACTACTAGGCATCAAATACAGCTGTATCCAATCTCAAACATTATAAATGTGCTATGATTCCTGCAATGTACAGTGATGCATAGGTACTTCATTGTGTGTGTTCCTTTCCTCTAGAATCTCATTACTCTCATGTGTACTCCAAGCCAGGACCACCACCTCAGTACGAGACTAGAGATGGCCTCTTTGGGGCATCATCCACTACCTCACAGAATGGAATGTTAGAGAGTGAGTCATACACCACACCAGTACACACCATACCAGTACACACCATACCGGTACATACCATACAAGTACATAATGTTACGTACATGTCCCTGTGATTTGTATTCATGTGTACGTGCTTACATAGTAAACATGAAAATCTATGCAGATAGTTAAGAAGGTAAAATTTAATTTTGTTGATACATGTTTGATGGATGATTGTAATTCCACTTGTAATGCTACGCCATCACTCGTATATTTACGACACTCCTCTTACGAAGGCACTTATCAGACGCTGGAAGATAACCTACAGACTACCATTCGCAACCAGGCTTCAGTTGACACTCACAACTACGAAAGGATTCGTCCAGCACCGCATGTAGTGATCAATCAGGTACTGCTATGTCTACTTCACATCTCACACACTTCATGTACATGTGTTGCAGTATATGTAGGTATGTGTGTATTATGTATCAGGTTGTGACATATACACCTTGTGTACTGTGTGTAATGTACGTACTATTATGTACTATGTGTACTGTGTGTAATGTATGTATTGTATGTACTGTGTGTACTATTATGTACTGTATGTACTGTGTATGCTGTGTGTAATGTATGTTCTATTATGTACCGTGTGTAATGTATATACCGTATAGCGGGAAAGTTTCGCGGGACAAAACTTTCGCGAATCGCTCAATTTCGCGGATTTCGTGAAAAAAAGTTTCACGTTTTTAACGCACATCGCGTTAATTGATTGTCAGACGATTACATCATTGAGTGTTCACGAATAAAACTTTCGCGAATGCCAGTTTCTTCGCGAAATTCGCGAAACTTTTAGTCCGCGAAACTTTCCCGCTATACAGTATGTATTGTATGCACATTGTGTACTGTGTGTACTATGTGTACTGTATGTACTGTGTGTACTGTGTGTAATGTATGTACTGTATGTACTGTGTGTACTATGTGCACCGCATGTACTGTATATACTGTGTGTACTAGTATCTGTTAAAACCATACTCTTAAGCAATTATATTATTAAGTACATAATTATTATGTTTTATGCATAGTGAGTTGTTATTGTTATTGTGTACATTGTTTTTGTGATCACTTCCTGTTGTGTACACTACAGGTGCAGGTGTCAACCCCCATATATGGCGTGGTACCTTCTAAGGTGAGACCCCACGCATTAGTGGGCAAACACTGGCACACACACACACACACACACACACACACACACACACACACACACTGGGTGTCCCAGCCAGCCACAGTGTCCCCTGTTCACTCTTCATTTGGCACACACCTACGCATGTACCTATTCTTGTAGTGATGTGATTAGCTGTCAGCATATAAGTCTCATACCACACCCTGGCCTATGTGTATGCTAATGGGATGATTGGTGAATTTGGGGCTTTGGGAGAGTGTAAACACAGTCCTCTCGTCTATGCTCCTGTACATATATGTAGGTTGTTAGGAGAAACCTTGTTTGTAGGTTGGTAGGAGAAACCTTGTTTGTAGGTTGGTAGGGGACCTTGTTTGTAGGTTGGTTGGGGGACCTTGTTTGTAGGTTGGTAGGGGACCTTGTTTGTAGGTTGGTAGGGGACCTTGTTTGTAGGTTGGTTGGGAGACCTTGTTTGTAGGTTGGTAGGAGAAACCTTGTTTGTAGGTTGGTAGGGAGACCTTGTTTGTAGGTTGGTAGGGGGACCTTGTTTGTAGGTTGGTAGGGGACCTTGTTTGTAGGTTGGTAGGGGACCTTGTTTGTAGGTTGGTTGGGAGACCTTGTTTGTAGGTTGGTAGGAGAAACCTTGTTTGTAGGTTGGTAGGGAGACCTTGTTTGTAGGTTGGTAGGGGGACCTTGTTTGTAGGTTGGTAGGGGACCTTGTTTGTAGGTTGGTTGGGGGACCTTGTTTGTAGGTTGGTTGGGGGACCTTGTTTGTAGGTTGGTAGGGGACCTTGTTTGTAGGTTGGTTGGGAGACCTTGTTTGTAGGTTGGTAGGGGACCTTGTTTGTAGGTTGGTAAGGGGACCTTGTTTGTAGGTTGGTAGGAGAAACCTTGTTTGTAGGTTGGTAGGGGACCTTGTTTGTAGGTTGGTTGGGGGACCTTGTTTGTAGGTTGGTAGGGGACCTTGTTTGTAGGTTGGTTGGGAGACCTTGTTTGTAGGTTGGTTGGGAGACCTTGTTTGTAGGTTGGTAGGAGAAACCTTGTTTGTAGGTTGGTAGGGGGACCTTGTAGTAGTATGATATGATTAGTTTCCTCGCATTAATCAGGAGGCAGAGTGGGTGTGGTCCAGTCCCAGCTGGGAGATGGAAGTGGGAGTGGTTCGGTGTTGTGAGATGACCTGCTTCTCTCTTGTAGGCGGAGAGAGAGCAAATGAAGACGGACCATGCAGTTTACCACCAGATTGAACCTGATCATGAGTATGCTTCTCTTGACACTGGTGAACAGGTTAGTAAGGAATCCACATTCATGAGGTTGTCCACAGGGATATACATATTGCCAGTATACTGGCCTGTGGACAGAGTTTTGAGACATGGGTCCAATTTGATGTATTTGAGTGGTAGTACCATTGAGGGTGATGAGAGTCCAGTAAACCTCTGCCTCATGCCTTTAACATAAAGATGGGCTTTGATTTTCAGACACCGGAAAGGAGTGGTACACACCCAACACCCCTGGGGTGGGGAACTGGTATTCACCCCTTATGTGCCTCCTATGCACCTGGTATGTTCCTACAGTAGTGTGTTTGGGGACATTCAGTATGTCAATGTGGTCCCATCTTCCCACTTAACCAGTTCTGGAGTGTGACTGCATTCTCACGGAATTTGGTTATATCAGCACCTTTGTTGTGATAATGAGGAAGAAGCCGCTTCTATTCCATTGAAATGTCTACAAATATTGGAAAATTGTGAGCGTTTGAAGATTGCCTGCATCACATCACTACCAGGAATGTACACACTGTTTACACTGAATATTTTACAGTAGGTCACAAGGCATTAATAAGGCTTCCAGGAGGACAGTAGGGGCTGTACCAATAGGAATCAATTTTCTTGGAAGGAATGTGAAAATTGGTTAATCTTCACTTTCAGTGCTGATATCTAGCATAGCTCAGTGTGAGGTCTCCTATCAAACCTTGTGCTGAGCTCAGCAAACCTCTTCTTGTATGCTCTACCACAAGCCCCTCTGACTGTACCTACAACATACACAGCACATGAGATGTGATGTCACTATCAGCCATGACTGGTGTTGTGCTTAAGGTACATGTGGTTGATATGTATGGTTTGCATGTCCGTAGTTGTGTCATGTTAGGTGGGTGGATCAAAGAGTTGTGTCATGGTAGGCAGGTGGATCAAAGAGTTGTGTCATGTTAGGTGGGTGGATCAGAGTTGTGTCATGTTAGGTGGGTGGATCAAAGAGAAGTGTCATGGTAGGCAGGTGGATTAAAGAGTTGTGTCATGGTAGACGGGTGGATCAGCGGTACCCCTGCACATCCTGTTTGGAAGGGACATAACTGATACACCCTGTGTCTCCGAATGGGTGGATAGTGTGTCAGTAACCTGTATATAATCAACATGGGGGATAACTGAACACGACTACGTACACTGAACACTGTATACTGTTGTATTTTGTGAATTACTTTGGTGTTTGCAGGTTGTTGTTGTGTTGCTGCTGCTGTTGCACTATTAACCTTTGTACCATCAAACAATGTATACCAAATGCCATTTTAGATGTCTAGTGATTTGTATTCATGTGCTGTGCTTGGTCAAATACTGCATTATCAGCCTGTGTTGGCTCCGACCTTATAATCACACATGGTATACAGTATATATGTGTGACATCATCGCACTCCTAAGCTATTTTGAAATCTATTAGCTCGGTTTATCCTTTTTAGCAGGTTGTAGTCATTCAATTGTGGTCTCGGGTTTCCTGTCTTTGGGATTCTGAAAGGGATTTATTGTTCATGGGAATATATTGAAATTACAGGTTCTATAGTGGTAGATTTAATTTTCCAGTGCGGGATTCTTCAATATTGATATATTGTGTGGGATCTCAATAGGAATGACGTAATGGGGTCACTGATAGTGGGTTGATGGGTACTTTTGTATGGGAAAGTTTCGTGTGTAGAAGAATTAGTTCTGTGAGTGTGTGTGGTATCATTGTATCAGTGTGTGTGCATGGATGAGTTGGATGAGTATAATATTATGTTTATGGGTGAGTTGTACGTGTGTGTATGTGTATGAGTTGTGCGTGTGTGTTTGTGGACGAGGTGTATGTGTGTGTTTGTGGGGATGAGTTGTGGTGCTAAGACAAGAATTCCACCCTTAGCTCCAAAGACACTGTCGAGTGTTTCAATTGTATCTCAGTACATTCCTAAGTGTGGTGCTATGACCAGAATTTGACCCATATCATCCGCCACAGACACTGCTGAGTACACACGACCTCCCAGGGATGTGTTTTGACCACATCTTGTGGGTTTTGAAGTGGGGTGCTATGCGGCCGGAATTTGACCCGGTAGGACCACGAACAATGCAAAGTACACACAACTCCCCAATAAGGCATTTGACCACGTTTTGTTAATGAGGTGCTATTTGTGACCAGAATTTGACCCCCCATAGCACTGCAGACACTGCTGAATATCCTATTGAACCCCAGACCACCTCAGTCTGTTATTGTCTGGCTACTGCAGATGTGGTCTGGAGATGAGAATAGCATAGATCCTTGAGCTGTGCTCCAAGCACAGTACACGTACCATCACATATTTCCATACCTGCCTTCATCTTCCATTCACCACTTATGCTTCATATCCCTGTCCATGTAGTCTTTGAACGTTGAAAACCTTTACAAAGTTGAGGGTGCAGATGACGACATATACTGGTCTCCTAGCAGTGTAGAGGATGAGATTTACTCTCAAATGCATCATTGGAATTTTCAAGAAATTCCACGACAGTGTCTGACCACATCGACCCTACTGGGGGAGGGTCAGTTCGGAGAAGTGTACAAAGCACAGCTGAAAATGTCCCGTGGGAGAAGTCTTGATGTGGCAGTGAAGTTGGTGAAGAAGGGAGCTCCTGCTGAAGAGAGGACCAAGTTTCTTCAGGAGGCAGCTAATCTGGGCCAGTTCAAACACAGACATGTTGTGAGGTTGATTGGAGTGATGACACTCGGTGAGCCGGTAAGTCTCATATATACATACATGGAAATTTGAAGTGGAAATTTAACCGATGAAATTGAACTCAAAATGGGAAATCTCTCTGACCAATTCACCTTAGTAGTAGTCGCCCTACAATTCAATATATCCAGTAATGAAACTTGGTGGTCACCACGATATAGCACCTCCAGAGGGTGTACATGCGTGAATGTTTGTGCAGCTATGTACCATATGGACACTAGGGAGGCCGTGTTCCCCTAGTGATTTTTCTTAATAGTTCCCCTAGTGTTTTGTTCCTTATTGTGCCCCTAGTGAGAATTGTATCCTGCCTCTCTGTAGAAAATGATGGTGATGGAGCTGCTCCCAAATGGTGATCTCAAGAAATACCTGGAGAACGTTGGAAGAAAGTGAGTCACTCCATGTAGCTAACCATCATCACCCATTGACAGTACTAGTGTTAGATTGAAGGAAAAAAACAATGAAACCCATGGGACCAAGGTGTCCACTATAGGGAGGTTTATTTGTATACTGTACTATTCCCATGGGTACCAAGGTGTCCACTATAGATAGGTTTGATTGTATACTGTACTATTCCCATGGGTACCAAGGTGTCCACTATAGAGAGGTTTGATTGTATACTGTACTATTCCCATGGGTACCAAGGTGTCCACTATAGGGAGGTTCTACTGTACTATTCTTCAAATTCTGAAGCTCACCTACCTTCACACATGTTGACCCTCATATAATAATATTATTATTAGTATAGTCAGTCTGCTGCCACAATGTTTGTATAAGAAGTTACTATAAAATAACTATTACACCACAGGTAACAACTGTTTCTTTGACTCTAACATTACAAGTAGTTTGTACTAGCTGTGTGTGGTCCGTAAGTGCATGTGTACCCATAGTTACATACATACGTAGGTACAGTACTCTACTGTCCCAATATTAATATAAGAAGGTACATACAGTATGACAGCTGCTACATACTTTGCAGCTGTCAGTGTCTTTTAGTATAATATGGCATGATGTCATATCAGGTGATTACAGATGCTTTGTGTGTTGTTGTATAAACCCTGTGATGTCAGCAGAACACTCATGAGAAGTACAGATGAGTTCCTGGAATAGCTGGAGTGCTTTGCCTACCCAGGAATTGCTGCGAACTTGCATAAGCTATGGTCATTTTCAAATTCGTTTATTTTCAATATACTGAATTGAATCAACATAATTCATGGGTTGAAATCTAGTTTTGTGTAAATAATTTGTGGTGTTGAATATTACATGTGTGTCAACATATTGCAATATGTAAGCATTTCGTCCTCCTCCTCTTCCACACACTGTGTCCTCCTCCTCCTCCTCCAGTCCATCTCAACTCTCCAGTCCTGACCTCCCCAGTTTACTACTCCAGTTCTGTAAACAAGTGGTGGACGGTCTAGCTTGTCTATCCCGGAAGTCTTTTGTACACAGAGATATTGCAGCAAGGAACATCTTGTTGGATAAGGAGCTCAACTGTAAGGTACATAAGAAGTGTGTGTGTGTGTGTGTGTGTGTGTGTGTGTGTGTGTGTGTGTGTGTGTGTGTGCGTGTGTGTAAGTGAACTAATTGAACACTTGACAAAACCTAAAAAGTATATCGAAACTCCATGATTCAATGGACATTGAGTTTTACTGTTTCTATTCCAGATTTCTGATTTTGGAATGACACGTGACCTAGATGATGGTACATACTATGTTGTTGGTAAGGGTAGACAAATCCCTGTGAAGTGGACCTCTCCTGAGGCTTTGCTGTACAAGAAGTACAGTACAAGTAGTGATGTGTGGAGCTATGGTATGTTGATGTATGAGATCTGGTCACTGGGACACAAACCATTTGAAGACAATACAGTACAGGAGGTGTGTGTGTGTGTGTATGTGTGTGTGTGTGTGTGTGTGTGTGTGTGTGTGTGTGTGTGTCTGTGTGTGTGTCTGTGTGTGTGTGTCTGTGTCTGTGTGTGTGTCTGTGTGTGTGTGTGTGTGTGTGTGTGTGTGTGTGTGTGTGTGTGTGTGTGTGTGTGTGTGTGTGTGTGGTGCACATGCATACATGATTATACACTCATATTTGTGCTGCATGTACGTAGCTTGTTTACCTTAATCTACTCCCAACCCAGGTGGTGGCGATAATAAACAGTGGATACTGTCATCCTCCCCCACCAGGGTGTCCGAGAGCAATTTATCAGATTATGGTGGACTGTTGGTAGGTCGGCACCAATATCTGTGTATACCGACAGCCATGTTAAACCATTTCATTTTACCTAGTCTTTGTACATCAAATCACACACACACACACACGCATGCACACACGTGCACACACACACGCATGCACACACACGCACACACACACACACACACACACACATGCATGCACACACACGCACACACACACACACACACACACATGCACGCGCACACACATGCATGCACACATACGCACACACACACACACACACACACATGCACGCGCACACACATGCACACACACACACGTGCACGCACACACGTGCACGCACATACACACACGCACGCACACACATGCACACACACACACATGCACACACACACACACACACACACACACACACACACACACACACACACACACACACACACACACACATTCTGATAACACAAGTACCTTATTGCATGTTTCTCAGGAATCCAGTCCACAACAACCGACCACGAGCTTCAGACATTCTCAAGGAGTACAAGGAGTCAACTCTGGAGGGTCTTCTGGCTTTGGATGGTAGCGGTCCCTCAGACAGAGCCGATCAGCTGGGTGCTCCACTGGTGGAGGGCAAGAGTCTCTATACTGATCTTCAGAGCACTTACAGGGAAACTAACTAAATGACTCTTGACATTGAGTGTTTTGTTTATACCTACACACCTGCATATTATACATTCATAATGTTTTGAAGGACCGTTTTCATGTGTTGAAATTGTACTTTTTCATTTTTTAATGGTCCTTAATTGAGTTTGATTGATTTATTGTGCTTGACTGATGTTATGTAATTGATCATTTGATACAAGGTAGTCTAGGTATTGTGGTAGCTATGATTAATCTCAGTCACATCACAATGACACACTATCTATGGCTCTATCTGCATGTAGTCACGTAATGCGTTTAAATAAGCGCCACCTAGCGTGAAACCTATAAAATAGCATAGGTTATATCTGAACCCGATACAATATTATGATTATGTTGCAATCGCAGGTATAAGGCATGGTATCAATGTATGTCATCTATGATGTAAAGAACCTTAGCGGTTTATATAAGCGCCCATATAGCTTCATAGGCTATTATGGCCCCGCAGGCGTTTATGTGGTACACATGTCGAGAGTTGATTGTTTTTACGCAGAGGCAGCCCCACTAGTACTTGCACCATCTGTTTCGTATATTATGGTATCTATGCTTGCATCTGGCTAGGGAGGCCTTTATAACGCACAGTCCATTCACGACCTTTAGCCCGATTTGTTCGGAGCGGGAAGTTTGCTAGCTTCAGTACGGTCTACAGGAACAAGATGGCGAAGAACGGATTGGTTCTACTTTGTATTAACGTCATTTGTGTAGTTCTCGGATCGAGCAAGACGAGCCTTTATTTGCAAGTACACTTCTCCAAGGAATACGCCTTTTACAACAACCCGGTGGCTATCGATATGGCGCTGGAAGCAGTGAACAAGAACTCAAGCGTTTTGCCCGACTATACCTTGAAGCGGATACCAGAAGTTATCGATTCGAAGGTACCCGACGTGTGCAGTACCTGTAGTAGCTATTTGTACGTTTTTATTTTAAAATACGAAGATTTTGTTATAGTGTGAATAGAATTAATAACAAATTTGCATATAAAATTATGCTATACTTGAAGTATGGCGTATCAAGTACGAAGTTGATCATGGACCACCGGTTTGTACTTGTTGTGAGGACTCAGTTCAGTTCATGACTGTTCACCTAAAATCATATGTAATACAGTGTTAACGGCCACCTGTGTCTGTGCTCCTACAAGTGCCTGTGTGTGTGGGTGTGTCGGTGTGTGTGGGTGTGTATTGGTATATTATTATACACAGATGTATGATATTTGTGCATATGTAAACCAAATTGATAATACCCATCATTAGTCTAGTGAAAGGTGACAAACCTTATCTTGTAGTAGATATTAATAACTCTTGTGTACTGAAGGTCCCACCACCATACCCACCCTTTATCAGGTGTTTTAGCTATATCACAACTGAATGTCTAGTGCATGTGTCTAGCGGACATGTCTGTCTCATGTGTCTAGTGTACATGTCGCGTACATGTGCTGCCCAATTGAATGTACAAACTACCAAACCTGACTCATGTATGCATGTATACATTGAAACACAACATGCCTGTATGTATGTTGCAATGCAAAGTACATGCAGGCATACTTGCATGTTGCAATCCATGAGACACAACATGCATGCATGTACATTGCAACCGACAGTTGTGGAATACCTACTTAGCTGGAAAAACTAACAATGAAGATGACGTCCATGTTGAGGATTGGCAAGAAGACCTAGCCACCAAGTGGTCTAAGCCTAAATTAATAATAGTTCCCACAAAGAAGCCCATGTAGTGTTATGGAGGACATAGTAATGACTGTTGAATAGGATTCGGTCAAACTAGGCTGCAGCTGTTGTTCGGGCTAAGTGAATGTGACAGTTATCCTTTCACCATGCAATGAGTGGTGTGTACATCATGCTGACAAAGCTACCCTCATAGGATGTTTCATGCAGTGCACATAGTACTGTAGTCAAACATTCCTTCTCTCCTTCCAGTGCAAAGAGACCCCATCTGTACACGGATTCATAGAACATTTGAACTCTAAGAATGGTACAGAAATTATGATCATCGGCTCGGATTGTTCAGCCTCCAGTATAGCAGTGGCCGATTTGTCGCAAAAATGGAATTTTGTGCAGGTAAAGTGCTGCGTCTGTGAACGTGCCTTAGGAGACACTACATCAAGCATGACCAATAGATACATAGCACAACTCATCTTGTAGGAAGGGGTAGGTGTACACTATACAGCATGTGCAGTACGTACATACTGTGTGTATTATATACACAGACATACACATAGGCTATGCTCATATACGGTGTTTTGCACACGTGTTGTTGGATGTGTGTACAGTCATGCTATTGTGTTGTTTCATTTGGTGTGTGTGATGTAAAGTACAGGACATCATTTGTATCTGTGTGGGTTGTTTACAATGTGTATTTAATTGTCTGTGTTGAGTGACAATAGACTACATGTGGGTTGAGGTACATCCCGGAGGGCCCTGCACTGACTGCTATGTTCCTTGAGAGCAGAGTTCACTGAAGTGGTTGACTGCAAATGTACGTAGACACAGTAAATCATCAGTGATGGAAGGTTTAATGTGATGATGTATCTGGGATTGTCTTGTACACATCAGTGATGGAAGATTTAAGGTGATGATGTATCTATGATCATCTTCTGCACATCACTGATGGAAGATTTAAGGTGGTGACGTATCTGGGAATGTCTTGTACACATCACTGATGGAAGGTGTAAAGTGGTGGCATATCTGAGATCGTCCTGTGTGCATCACTTTTGCCATCAGCTGGGCAGTACATAGAACGTGGTGTACTTGGTATAATGTATATTGTAGTCTACATATATGGCAATACATGGGTATGTTTGTGTATGTCTTGTGTGTGTCTGTGTTTGTGTATATGTGTCCTGTGTTTTGGTGTTATGTGTATGCGTGATTTGCGTGTGCATGCATGTATGTGTGGGAGTCAATCATCTACCACATCATAAGCTCATGTAGGTCCTGGTCAACTGTATTACATGTTCGTGTACATATTTCCTACATTACATATCAATCCATGCGTACATACTTTCTATAGAATTAGTTCAGTGATCCCTAGTTACCTCTTCCTACTAAGCAGGAACGTTTGTTCCTTCCTAGTGAACCAATGGATCTTATAATCGGTACCTTATTTTTTATTTTTCCGTGTGTATAGATTTCCCCCTCTTCGACATCTCCACAACTTTCGGACTCAAAAGCATACAAGTATTTCCTGAGAACAGTACCTTCTGACAGCGTCATGGCAACCAGCATCATAAAACTCATGCATCACTTTAGATGGAAGTATCTCTCGATATTGACTGAAGGACAGGATTTATTCCTAAAAGTGGGTATTGCAGTACATGCGTTTATGCACACATGCACGTGTGTGTGTGTATGTACATGTAATAGCTGTATCATGCATGGTGTATTGAATGATAGACAATTTATACTGTGTATATACACATAGTCCAATACGACATATTATATGCAATAGAAATGTGTTTACTAATTTCCTGCCTTGTTCTCACTCAATTAATCCTCACATTGAACCTGTCTGGTGACCTGTACTGTATCACTGACCTAGGTTACATGGCATATGCATTGCCTATGTACGTAGGTTTTAACTTTGCTCAATGTGTCGTAAAGACAACTTGACTTTAATTAAAGCCTCTTAAGATTTCCCTGTACGTGATGGTATCACGTATACCTAGTGTGTATGTGTGTATTGCATATCATTTCCATACATATTTTGTACTTGTACCATATGTGTACATGCATGTGCTTCACTGTGTATGTTCATGCATATGTGTGTAAGAACGTATATGTGCATGTGCACGTATATATATATATATATATATATATATATATATATATATATATATATATATATATATTCGTATATATGTACATATAAGCAACTTTAATGTATAGTACCTGATTGATGCCTCCCGTGAAATCTACAGATGCTGGACATAATGAAAGAGGATGTTATTAAAGCTGGTTTGTTTATCGGAGTATCGGTCACCTTCACCAACAACTCGCCCAGCGCAGTGGAGGAGTTGAATGTGAGGGTGACGTTAGTGCATGGTGTGGGCGTGGTCTGTGACTGGTGACTGTGTGATCTTGTGACATGGTGAGAGTGTGGTCTTGTAACTTAAAAGGGTGTGTGTCCTGTGATAGAGTGGGTGTGGTCAAGTATCTCGTCTGTGTTATAACCATTTTGGCCATTGGGAACATTTAAGAACACTATTTATAACACTCTGTGTAAGTGTAATGTTTCTGTCTTGTGGTGGTTTATCACAGGCTAGTAGTCTGGTTTAATCTGCATGCCACACATGTAGGAAAAGAATGCTCGAGTGATTTTCTTGAATACATATGAAAATCATGCCATTGAAATACTGTGCAAGGTTAGCCCTGTGTGTGTGTGTGTGTGTGTGTGTGTGTGTGTGTGTGTGTGTGTCAATGATGTGGTCAAATTGGTCCTACTGCTGTGTGACAACCTATGACAAGTTTGTTAAAACCATGCATGTACAACATCCTACAATCTGGTAGCGGCTACAATGCAGTACAAACTGGTGTGTCTTCAGTGGTTGGGTTCCAGACACAAGAACAGTGTGTATTTGGTGGAGGTGGAAGTACCTGTAGCCAGCGGCCATGCTCCCTGGGTCCTCATCTCTTCTACCTCAAGTATTTTGCTTGTTGACATGTCATGTATATCACATTGAATAATCACATCAGCCAGGCAGCTGGTCACAGAATCTATGGTGAAATCCAATATTATTGTTGCACTAATATGATAGCCGTATTGTAGGCGTTGTTGGTGTATCCACGTATCATTGTAATCCTAACCATATCATTGGATGCTTGTTGCCACGGTAATGGTGTGATAATGGTGTGATTGTTGAGCATGATCCCTGTCAAGAACTGCCTCGTTCATCTTCATTGGGATAATTTGTTGAAGACGTCTTCAGGTTTTGTGCTTATACCATGTGCTACACGGACTAGGACAATACTCTAGGGCCTTTATGACTCACAAATGTACAGAGTCCCTCAGCTAGTTTGCTGTGAATACATACAAGGGTACTTAATAAATGGACCATCTGGTCTACTAGGACCACCCGATCCACTAGGACCACCCAATCCACTAGGACCACCTGATCCACTAGGACCACCCGATCCACTAGGGCCACCCGATCCACTAGGACCACCCGATCCACTAGGACCACCCGATCCACTAGGACCACCCGATCCACTAGGACCACCCGATCCACTAGGACCACCCGATCCACTAGGACCACCCGATCCACTAGGACCACCCGATCCACTAGGACCACCCGATCCACTAGGACCACCCGATCCACTAGGACCACCCGATCCACTAGGACCACCCGATCCACTAGGACCACCCGATCCACTAGGACCACCCGATCCACTGGACCACCTGATCCACTAGGACCACCCGATCCACTAGGACCACCCGATCCACTAGGACCACCCGATCCACTAGGACCACCCGATCCACTAGGACCACCTGATCCACAGGGTCTAGGGCTGCCAGCGTACCCAACAGTGAAGTCATTCACTTGGATCGCAGTATCACATGTTGGCAGCCCTAGCTCTTCTAAATAGCCTCCCCCAGTCTCCATCTCTGTGTAGTGTATATACCTCATTGTGCTCTGGTCTCAGTCTGTGAATGATATGGTGTCCGCAGGCTTACAAGCTTGGTATGATCTATCCAAGGTGTGCCTGGATCACATACGGCTGGTACAGGGACAGCTTCTGGAACATTGTTCAGAATTCCAGCTGTACGTTCAACGCTACCTTCTGCACCAGGGAGGAGTTCCTGGAGGCTGTCAACCAAATGATCGTAGTGCACACGTATCCGAAGGCAGACAGCAATGACACCATGATCATTGGGAACATGGTGAGACATGGCTCTTTGTACAATTATAGACCAGAACACATGTACATATGTAGTCACCTTTAGTGTATTTCATCATAACCCTGGATATCTTCCTGTACATTCTGGCATATTCCAGGACCGTATATTCAAACATATTCTCCATATACATATACGTATGTATGTACTATGTTCAACTGCCACCATTCCAGCCCATTGTAAGTTTTTCCAATAAATTTCAGTGTTTTGCAGTTTTGAAGTACGTATGACCTGAAAGGCATACGCCTAGTTACTTCTTTAACTTCAGTACTTATACCATATTATATTATATTATATACCATAATAATACTATATTACTGTACTTTGGTAGACTAAAGGCAACTACATTGAGAGATTTGTTACAGCATACAAGCGTAGAGGAGGAACCAAAAGGATCTGTCAGAGTCAGATTCCAGTGGAGGAGACAACGTTTGCTTACGATGCCACATGGCTGGCTGCACTGGCTCTGAACAAAACAGAGAGTCCAGCTCTCCGTCTTGGAAACTTCAGTCATGATGAATCGTACAGTAAAGCCATCTATGAGAATGCCTTGCAAGTCAAGTTCCAGGGAGCTTCTGTGAGTTGTACATTTGAGGAGGTGCTTGTACTCTGTGTGCCTGTACAGTGAATACAGGCTCAAGCAAGCCAAGTCCTTTTAATTGCTGTGTACGTATATGTGTGTTTATGTTGTTGTGTGTCTATACTGTGTGTGTGTGAGTGTGTGTGTGTGTGTGTGTGTGTGTGTGTGTGTGTGTGTGTGCGTGTGTGCACATGTGTGTGTGCGTGTGTGCACGTGTGTGTGTGTGTGTGTGTGTGTGTGTGTGTGTGCATATGTGTGAGTGTGTGCATATGTGTGTGTGTGCATGTGTGCGTTTGTGTTGTTCCGTACCCATACTGTGAGTGTAGGTTCCAACCAGCCGCGCCCATCATGCTATAAACATTCACACATCAGTCCGAACATGACATCTTCCATTCCGCTACAGGGATTGGTCCAATTAACCGAACACGGGGATCGCATGCCTGAAATCAGATTTTACCAATATCATCTCCAAAGTACGTGGTCATTAGCTGCATTTGGTGTGGATCTTCACAAAAATTGCTTCCAAATGTACAGTGAATGCTCGTTAATCTGCTGCAATTCGTTTTCTAAGTATATGGTGGATTAATAAGTTTGGCGGATTAACTGGATATTCATTGGTACTTGTACATTATATTGGTACTAGGATATTGT
>OZ026556.1:660000-720000 GCA_964020155.1 Chondrilla cf. caribensis | reverse complement strand
TGTACATAATCACTTAAGACGGATTACACTTATATTGAAATGTACATACAAATGTATAATGCTAGCTATGTGGCATATATGGACATGCACCTGAGAGAATTTTTCATCAGCAGCAAATCCTATCAATATTGTTATCAAAAGGACCGTATTAGTTCCAGGAGTGTGTCCGTGCATTCGTATTAGATCTATGATGCATTATGTGCACACAGAAGAGGTTGTGGTGACAAGCATAAAATTTGACATTTTTTGGCTTGTCACCACGAGGCCCATAGCACACTCAAGACGGTTTGCATGGGTCCGAAATTGTGTTGGTGAGTTTGGGACAGACACTGGGCAGCCCATGGTGACCAGCAACGTGATGTCAAATCACCTGAGTTATCACCACAAGGCGTATTACACTTATATTGAAATGTACATACAAATGTATATTGCTATGTGCCATATGGACACCTGGTAGAATTTTGATCATCAACTAAACCTATCATTTTTGTTATGAAAAGGACCGTATTAGTTCCAGGAGTGTGTCCGTGCATTCGTATTAGATCTATGATGCATTATGTACACACAGGAGAGGTTGTGGTGACAAGCATAAAATTTGACATTTTTTGGCTTGTCACCACGAGGCCCATAGCACACTCAAGACGGTTTGCATGGGTCCGAAATTGTGTTGGTGAGTTTGGGACAGACACTGGGCAGCCCATGGTGACCAGCAGCATGATGTCAAATCACCTGAGTTATCACCACAAGGCGTATTACACTTATATTGAAATGTACATACAAATGTATCATGTACACACAGGAGAGGTCGTGGTGACAAGCATAAAAATTGACATTTTTTGGCTTGTCACCACGAGGCCCATAGCACACCCAGGAGGGTTTGGATGCATCCCAAATTGTGTTGGTGAGTTTGGGACAGACACTGGGCAGCCCTTGGTGACCAACAACGTGATGTCAAATCACCTGAGTTATCACCACAAGGTGTATTACACTTATATTAAAAATTAATATACATACAAATATATAATGCTATGTGCCATATGGACACCTGGTAGAATTTTGATCCTCAACTAAACCTATCATTTTTGTTATCAAATGGACCGTATTAGTTCCAGGAGTGTGTCCGTGCATTCGTATTAGATCTATGATGCATTATGTACACACAGGAGAGGTCGTGGTGACAAGCACAAAACTTGACATTTTTTGGCTTGTCACCACGAGGCCCATAGCACACCCAGGACGGTTTGCATGCATCCCAAATTGTGTTGTTGAGTTTGGCATGGACACTGGGCAGCCCATAGTGACCAGCAACATGATGTCAAATCACCTGAGTTATCACCACAAGGCGTATTACACTTATATTGAAATGTACATACAAATGTATATTGCTATGTGCCATATGGACACCTGGTAAAATTTTCATCAGCAACAAAACCTTTCATTTTTGTTATCAAAACGACCGTATTAGTTCCAGGAGTGTGTCCGTGCATTCGTATTAGATCTATGATGCATTATGTACACACAGGAGAGGTCGTGGTGACAAGCACAAAACTTGACATTTTTTGGCTTGTCACCACGAGGCCCATAGCACACCCAGGACGGTTTGTATGCATCTCAAATTGTGTTGTTGAGTTTGGCATGGACACTGGGCAGCCCATAGTGACCAGCAACGTGATGTCAAATCACCTGAGTTATCACCACAAGGCGTATTACACTTATATTGAAATGTACATACAAATGTATATTGCTATGTGCCATATGGACACCTGGTAGAATTTTCATCAGCAACAAAACCTTTCATTTTTGTTATGAAAAGGACCGTATTAGTTCCAGGAGTGTGTCCATGCATTCGTATTAGATCTATGATGCATTATGTGCACACAGGAGAGGTCGTGGTGACAAGCATAAAAATTGACATTTTTTGGCTTGTCACCACGAGGCCCATAGCACACTCAAGACGGTTTGCATGCATCCCAAATTGTGTTGGTGAGTTTGGCACGGACACTGGTTAGCCCTTGGTGACCAGCAACGTGATGTCGAATCACCCGAGTTATCACCACAAGGCGTATTACACTTATATTGAAATGTACATACAAATGTATAATGTTATGTGCCATATGGACACCTGGTAGAATTTTCTTCAGTAACTAAACCTATCATTTTTGTTATGAAAAGGACCGTATTAGTTCCAGGAGTGTGTCCGTGCATTCGTATTAGATCTATGATGCATTTATGTACACACAGAGAGGTCGTGGTGACAAGCATAAAAATTGACATTTTTTGGCTTGTCACCACGAGGCCCATAGCACACCCAGGAGGGTTTGGATGCATCCCAAATTGTGTTGATGAGTTTGGGACAGACACTGGTTAGCCCTTGGTGACCAACAACGTGATGTCAAATCACCTGAGTTATCACCACAAGGTGTATTACACTTATATTAAAAATTAATATACATACAAATATATAATGCTATGTGCCATATGGACACCTGGTAGAATTTTCATCACCAACAAAACCTATCATTTTGGCAATCAAAAGGACCGTATTAGTTCCAGGAGTGTGTCCATGCATTCCTATTAGATCTATGATGCATTATGTACACACAGGAGAGGTCGTGGTGACAAGCACAAAAATTGACATTTTTTGGCTTGTCACCACGAGGACCATAGCACACCCAAGACAGTTTGTATGCATCCCAAATTGTGTTGGTGAGTTTGGCACAGACACTGGGCAGCCCTTGGTGACCAGCAACATGATGTCAAATCACCTGAGTTATCATCACAAGGCGTATTACACTTATATTGAAATGTACATACAAATGTATAGTGCTATGTGCCATATGGACACCTGGTAGAATTTTGATCCTCAACTAAACCTTTCATTTTTGTTATCAAAAGGACCGTATTAGTTCCAGGAGTGTGTCCATGCATTCGTATTAGATCTATGATGCATTATGTACACACAGGAGAGGTCGTGGTGACAAGCATAAAAATTGACATTTTTTGGCTTGTCACCACGAGGCCCATAGCACACTCAAGACGGTTTGCATGGGTCCGAAATTGTGTTGGTGAGTTTGGGACAGACACTGGGCAGCCCATGGTAACCAGCAACGTGATGTCATATCACCTGAGTTATCACCACAAGGCGCATTACACTTATATTGAAATGTACATACAAATGTATAATGTTATGTGCCATATGGACACCTGGTAGATTTTGATCCTCAACTAAACCTATCATTTTTGTTATGAAAAGGACCGTATTAGTTCCAGGAGTGTGTCTGTGCATTCGTATTAGATCTATGGTGCATTATGTACACACAGGAGAGGTTGTGGTGACAAGCATAAAAATTGACATTTTTTGGCTTGTCACCACGAGGCCCATAGCACACTCAAGACGGTTTGCATGCATCCGAAATTGTGTTGGTGAGTTTGGCACGGACACTGGTTAGCCCTTGGTGACCAGCAACGTGATGTCGAATCACCCGAGTTATCATCACAAGGCATATTACACTTATATTGAAATGTACATACAAATATATAATGCTATGTGCCATATAGACACCTGGCAGAATTTTGATCATCAACTAAACCTATCATTTTTGTTATGAAAAGGACCGTATTAGTTCCAGGAGTGTGTCCGTGCATTCGTATTAGATCTATGATGCATTATGTACACACAGGAGAGGTCATGGTGACAAGCATAAAAATTGACATTTTTTGGCTTGTCACCACGAGGCCCATAGCACACTCAAGACGGTTTGCATGCATCCCAAATTGTGTTGTTGAGTTTGGCATGGACACTAGGCAGCCCTTGGTGACCAGCAACGTGATGTCAAATCACCTGAGTTATCACCACAAGGCGTATTACACTTATATTGAAATGTACATACAAATATATAATGCTATGTGCCATATGGACACCTGGCAGAATTTTGATCATCAACTAAACCTATCATTTTTGTTATCAAAAGGACCGCATTAGATCCAGGAGTGTGTCCATGCATTTGTATTAGATCTATGATGCATTATGTACACACAGGAGAGGTCGTGGTGACAAGCATAAAATTTGACATTTTTTGGCTTGTCACCACGAGGCCCATAGTACACTCAAGACGGTTTGCATGGATCCGAAATTGTGTTGGTGAGTTTGGCACAGACACTGGGCAGCCCTTGGTGACCAGCAGCATGATGTCAAATCACCTGAGTTATCACCACAAGGCGTATTACACTTATATTGAAATGTACATACAAATGTATAATGTTATGTGCCATATGGACACCTGGTAGATTTTGATCCTCAACTAAACCTATCATTTTTGTTATGAAAAGGACCGTATTAGTTCCAGGAGTGTGTCCATGCATTCGTATTAGATCTATGATGCATTATGTACACACAGGAGAGGTCGTGGTGACAAGCATAAAAATTGACATTTTTTGGCTTGTCACCACGAGGCCCATAGCACACTCAAGACGGTTTGCATGCATCCCAAATTGTGTTGGTGAGTTTGGGACAGACACTGGGCAGCCCTTGGTGACCAGCAACGCGATGTCAAATCACCTGAGTTATCACCAACTATGCCTGTTCACCATGCAACAGTTTCATCTTCATTTGGGAAGAAATGACACAAGGTTCAGAGCATCAAGTGGATGGAAGAAATTATGACACTGAAATTCACTTTGTCTCCACAAAGAGTGGAGAAGCAAAATTTTTGTGTGTATGTGTGTGTGTTTGTGTGTGTGTGTGTGTGTGTGTGTGTGTGTGTGTGTGTGTGTGTATGTGTGTGTGTGTGTGTGTGTGTGTGTGTGTGTGTGTGTGTGTACATGTGTGCATTTTGTGTGTGTGTGTGTGTGTTTGTGTGTGTGTGTTTGTGTGTGTGTGTGTGTGTGTGTGTGTGTGTGTGTGTGTGTGTGTGTGTGTGTGTGGTGTACATGTGTGCATTTTGTGTGTTTGTGTGTGTGTGTGTGTGTGGGTTTGTGTGTGTGTGTGTGTGTGTGTGTGTGTGTGTGTGTGTGTGTGTGTGTGTGTGTGTGTGTGGTGTACATGTGTGCATTTTGTGTGTTTGTGTGTGTGTGTGTGTGTGGGTTTGTGTGGGTGTGTGGGTGTGGGTGTGGGTGCGGGTGTGTGGGGTGTGTGTTGGTATGTGTGTTGGTGGGTGTATGCATTCCTGTTTAAATTGTATAATTCACTTCAGCTATTCATGTGTGTAATTATTATTCATGCACTTGTATACAGTGTATGTTCTTGACTGCATGGGCCTTTGTAAGGTGTCCCTCCTGACTATAAGTGGTCCACCAGTTTAATAATAACATTTGATACTGATACTGATGGAGAGCAACGATTAGATTGTTGTGCAGTCCAAGCAACTCCAACCCAGAACTGCTCCCACTTCAAAACATGTGACACCATTGGTGACTAATAAATAGGTGGGAGGGTGAGAGTGCTCAGCTTTCTTCCGAGAATTTGGCGGCATGCTCATAGAGAGAGACACTATACCATTATCGCTTATTTTCGTACCCTGTTCCGATCGTCCCTAGCAAAGCGCTAGAATTTGTAGCGTTCTGCTAGAGACGATTTGTAGTACATAATTAAAGGCTACGAGGATCCTACCAAGTTGAGAGCTTCTACATATTCTATGGTCTATAAAAACTCATTGGAACTCGGTAGCTTCTCTATTATTCGAGATAGAGCAAAATTTAAATGCCCGCGAGTATAGGCGGAGTCCGATAGCCTATGTTTTGTGCCCCATAGCCCCCTACACCATGTTGTTTTGATCAACTCTGCCCCTGTTGTTAGGTGACGTGGCTGGTAAACAGCGTATCAACTGACGACACTGACATGCTTTGACGAGACGTCATCCACGTTCGAGACAGTTCCACTAGTTCGCTGTTGTGAGGAGAAGAAATGGTTTTTGTGAAGATCGCTGTCTTCCTGTGTATTTTGGAACTTTCCGGTTCATCTCCGGTAAAAAGAGATGTGGAGTGTTCCGAAGTACAACTGCAGTGTCCTTACGATGGAAAGTGTCTGGATGTAAAGGATATATGTACTGCTTCTACCGTTTGCGACAAGAGGGACAAAATCCAGTTTCATAAATGCATCACAAATGAAGGTTTTCACTCCGTTATATACCACTGACAACACAATGTATCTTTTAATCCGCCATTTGGTACCGTTACCGCTAGATTTTGGTACCTTTTCACAGTGTCTGGGGATCAACTTGTGCTCTGTAATTCAAAATTGGAAGGGGAGAAGAAGGCGATTCCTCTGGAGAAGTTGTGTGACGGCAGAGTTGATTGTAAGAACATGGCTGATGAAACATCGATGTTTTGCCCAGGTTGGTTAGCATGTATTGAAAATGTAATAACCTTTTCAAAAATTGTGTCATATCACGTATTATGATTAATTTTAAAATATACTTTTATACCCCTGTAATGCAGGTAATAACAATACTGTCTGTTACAATGGAGTTTCTGTATACTATAAGAAATGCATTTGCAATAACGGATACACAGGGGAGAAATGTGAATCAGGTAAGTGAAAATATCTGTGAAAACCACATGATCTGCATGGGTAAAGACCAGTTCTTTTGTAGCTATTTGTAATGGTATGTGTGAGAATGGAGGAACTTGTGTATCTCCCAATACTTGCAAATGTCCGCTCGGATACAAAGGGAACTATTGTGAAGAAGGTGAGTCTTGTTCACTAAAAGTACTCCAAAGGGTGCTCTCAATATTGCCTATTTCAACTCAAACTTAACATTTGCTTGGTGCTCATTGCCTTCAATTGAAATAACACCAACTGACATGGAGCCAACACATCATATTAGGTTTGTTTGTTCTTGGTTGAGGGTTGGTCAAATTCTAGCATTATGTTTGCAGTAGTGGTCTTCTTTGGAAAAGCAATCAAAATCTTAAAGTTGCATTGGATGCTTAGCCAATGTGATAGGAATTTGCCACTTCCTGAAGTGAAATCAGAAAATATTATTATAATAATACAATTATTATGGCAAAGAAAAGCACATTATGCATGTGTATATTATGTGCAAAATATCCTTCGAAAAAAGCTTAAATTTATTAATTATTGCTTGTTTAGGGGGTTATGGGGCATAAAACAGACTTATTGTTACAGTATTTGTATGTATGTGTGTCATGGATGCATTACTTTTTGTGACTGGTTTCCAAATATTACAAAATTAACCGTATTTCAACCCTTATATATGTGTGTGTACTATTAGCTATTTGCAGACAGCACTGTGGCCAGAATGGATACTGTGTGAAGCCCAATGTCTGTGGCTGCATAAATGGATACTATGGTGAAGAGTGTGCATATGATTCGAAGAAGTTATGAGATTACCATCAGAACTGACATTAATTACATTTGAGCACAATTATCAAAGGCATCAAATTAATTTCATATATTATACACTATGTAAACCAACACATAGTAAATACATTATACCTCCGATATGAAGGACAGATTCAGTGTGCCCTTTAATGTTCTTATCAAGCAACCGCAATTGTATTAAATTGAATACAGTTGGAGGCAAAGTGTAATATCACGATAATTTACCATGTTTTGCTAAGATGAAAGCACTGTTGTTTCACTATTTCATATATTTTCATATATTGTCAAATACACTATATACAATAGATAGAACCAATACACAGGCATAGATGGAGGTGGGCATATGCAGCTGCAGGTGACCACAGTTGAAAGTGCATGGTAATAAGTACAAGGAGTTAATCATATAGCTAGCTATAGGTTGTGGATCTCACATGAAGGCAGCGGTAGATCACACATTCGATATATAATAAGCTATAATTTATCATTTTCCAAATGTATATATAAAACCAGTAATGAGGATGCCAAACAGGAAAACCCACTATAAGCATCTCTTGGTAGCTTATGGCAGAGGGGCCGGTGTGTCAAGCTGATATTGTGTCAAAACCTATTATTATAATAGCTTGGGTGGGCACTAAATTCTGAAGCACTTTCATGTGTCCATATGTAGACTGCAACCCTACTTATCAAGCTGTAGCTGGTCAATATTGTTTTTCCATGTATGAGAGAGAAAAGGGAAGAAATTAATGATCATCTGGCATAGCTCCCATGTGTACTATTGAACTTGTGGTGACCAGTTGGAAATTGTTATTTTCTATGGCTATAGCTGGTCACCACAACCTCTCCAGTGTCCATGTGATGCAGCATAGCACAAATAATGATGCATGTACACACTCCCAGAGGTGCTATGGACCTGGTAGTGACCAACAAGATTTGTTCTGTTGCCAGTCACAAACACTCCCCAGCGTCCATATTATACATTATAGTAATATGTATACTTTTGAGTATACCTGAGTTATCATCACAAGGTGTATTACACTTATATTGAAATATACATACGAATGTATATTGCTATGTGCCATATGGACACCTGGTAGAATTTTGATCCTCAACTAAACCTATCATTTTATTTATCAAAAGGACCGTATTAGTTCCAGGAGTGTGTTCGTACATTTGTATTAGATCTATGAAGCATTATGTACACACAGGAGAGGTCGTGGTGACAAGCATAAAATTTGACATTTTTTGGCTTGTCACCACGAGGCCCATAGCACACTCAGGACGGTTTGTATGCATCTGAAATGGTGTTGGTGAGTTTGGCACAGACACTGGGTAGCCCTTGGTGACCAGCAAGGTGATGTCAAATCACCTGAGTTATCATCACAAGGTGTATTACACTTATATTGAAATGTACATACAAATGTATAATGCTATGTGCCATATGGACACCTGGTAGAATTTTGATCCTCAACTAAACCTATCATTTTTGTTATCAAAAGGACCGTATTAGTTCCAGGAGTGTGTCCGTGCATTCGTATTAGATCTATGATGCATTATTGGCACACAAGAGAGGTCGTGGTGACAAGCATAAAAATTGACATTTTTTGGCTTGTCACCACAAGGCCCATAGCACACTCAAGACGGTTTGCATGCATCCCAAATTGTGTTGGTGATATTGGGACAGACACTGGGCAGCTCTTGGTGACCAGCAACGTGATGTCAAATCACCTGAGTTATCACCACAAGGCATATTACACTTATATTGAAATGTACATACAAATGTATAATGCTATGTGCCATATGGACACCTGGTAGAATTTTGATCCTCAACTAAACCTATCATTTTTATTATCAAAAGGACCATATTAGTTCCAGGAGTGTGTCCGTGCATTTGTATTAGATCTATGATGCATTATGTGCACACAAGAGAGGTCGTGGTGACAAGCATAAAAATTGACATTTTTTGGCTTGTCACCACGAGGCCCATAGCACACCCAGGACGGTTTGCATGCATCTGAAATGGTGTTGGTGAGTTTGGCACAGACACTGGGTAGCCCTTGGTGACCAGCAACGTGATGTCAAATCACCTGAGTTATCACCACAAGGCATATTACACTTATATTGAAATGTACATACAAATGTATAATGTTATGTGCCATATGGACACCTGGTAGAATTTTGATCCTCAACTAAACCTATCATTTTTGCAATCAAAAGGACCGTATTAGTTCCAGGAGTGTGTCCGTGCATTTGTATTAGATCTATGATGCATTATTGGCACACAAGAGAGGTCGTGGTGACAAGCATAAAAATTGACATTTTTGGCTTGTCACCACGAGGCCCATAGCACACCCAGGACGGTTTGCATGCATCTGAAATGGTGTTGGTGATATTGGGACAGACACTGGGCAGCCCTTGATGACCAGCAACGTGATGTCAAATCACCTGAGTTATCACCACAAGGCGTATTACACTTATATTGAAATGTACATACAAATGTATAGTGCTATGTGCCATATGGACACCTGGTAGAATTTTGATCCTCAACTAAACCTATCATTTTTGTTATCAAAAGGACCATATTAGTTCCAGGAGTGTGTCCGTGCATTCGTATTAGATCTATGATGCATTATGTGCACACAGGAGAGGTCGTGGTGACAAGCATAAAATTTGACATTTTTTGGCTTGTCACCACGAGGTCCATAGCACACTCAAGACGGTTTGCATGGGTCCGAAATTGTATTGGTGAGTTCGGCACGGACACTGGGCAGCCCTTGGTGACCAGCAAGGTGATGTCAAATCACCTGAGTTATCATCACAAGGTGTATTACACTTATATTGAAATATACATACAAATGTATAATGCTATGTGCCATATGGACACCAGGTAGAATTTTCATCACCTACAAAACCTATCATTTTTGCAATCAAAAGGACCGTATTAGTTCCAGGAGTGTGTCCGTGCATTCGTATTAGATCTATGATGCATTATGTACACACAGGAGAGGTCGTGGTGACAAGCATAAAAATTGACATTTTTTGGCTTGTCACCACGAGGCCCATAGCACACTCAGGACGGTTTGTATGCATCTGAAATGGTGTTGGTGAGTTTGGCACGGACACTGGGCAGCCCTTGGTGACCAGCAACGTGATGTCAAATCACCTGAGTTATCACCAACTACGCCTGTACACCATGCAACAGTTTCATCTTCATTTGGGAAGAAATGACACAAGGTTCAGAGCATCAAGTGGATGGAAGAAAATATGACACTGAAATTCACTTTGTCTCCACAAAGAATGGAGAAGCAAAATTTTTGTGTGTATGTGTGTGTGTTTGTGTGTGTGTGTGTGTGTATGTGTGTGTGTGTGTGTGTGTGTGTGTGTGTGTGTGTGTGTGGTGTACATGTGTGCATTTTGTGTGTGTGTGTTTGTGTGTGTGTGTGTGGGTGGGTGGGTGTGGATGTGTGGGTGTGGGTGTGGGTGTGGGTGTGGGTGTGGGTGTGTGTCGGTGTGTGTGTGTGTATGCATTTTTGTTTAAATTGTATAATTCACTCAAGCTATTCATGTGTGTAATTATTATTCACTTGTATACAGTGTATGTTCTTGACTGCATGGGCCTCTGTAAGGTAGCCCTCCTGACTATAAGTGGTCTACCAGTTTAATAATAACATTTGATACTGATACTGATGGAGAGCAACGATTAGATTGTTGTGCAGTCCAAGCAACTCCAACCCAGAGCTGCTCCCACTTCAAAACATGTGACACCATTGGTGACTAATAAATAGGTGGGAGGGTGAGAGTGCTCAGCTTTCTTCCGAGAATTTGGCGGCATGCTCATAGAGAGAGACACTATACCATTATCGCTTATTTTCGTACCCTGTTCCGATCGTCCCTAGCAAAGCGCTAGAATTTGTAGCGTTCTGCTAGAGACAATTTGTAGTACAAAATTAAAGGCTACGAGGATCCTACCAAGTTGAGAGCTTCTACATATTCTATGGTCTATAAAAACTCATTGGAACTCGGTAGCTTCTCTATTATTCGAGATAGAGCAAAATTTAAATGCCCGCGAGTATAGGCGGAGTCCGATAGCCTATGTTTTGTGCCCCATAGCCCCCTACACCATGTTGTTTTGATCATCTCTGCCCCTGTTGTTAGGTGACGTGGCTGGTAAACAGCGTATCAACCGACGACACTGACATGCTTTGACGAGACGTCATCCACGTTCGAGACAGTTCCACTAGTTCGCTGTTGTGAGGAGAAGAAATGGTTTTTGTGAAGATCGCTGTCTTCCTGTGTATTTTGGAACTTTCCGGTTCATCTCCGGTAAAAAGAGATGTGGAGTGTTCCGAAGTACAGCTGCAGTGTCCTTACGATGGAAAGTGTCTGGATGTAAAGGATATATGTACTGCTTCTACCGTTTGCGACAAAAGGGACAAAATCCAGTTTCATAAATGCATCACAAATGAAGGTTTTCACTCCGTTATATACTACAACACAATGTACCTTTTTATGTGCCGTTTTGTACCGTTACCGCTAGATTTTGGTACCTTTTCACAGTGTCTGGGGATCAACTTGTGCTCTGTAATTCAAAATTGGAAGGGGAGAAGAAGGCGATTCCTCTGGAGAAGTTGTGTGACGGCAGAGTTGATTGTAAGAACATGGCTGATGAAACATCGATGTTTTGCCCAGGTTGGTTAGCATGTATTGAAAATGTAATAACCTTTTCATATCACGTATTATGCATTAATTTTAAAATATTCTTTCATACCCCTGTCATGCAGGTAATAACAGTACTGTCTGTTACAATGGAGTTTCTGTATACTATAAGAAATGTATTTGCAATAACGGATACACAGGGGATAAATGTGAATCAGGTAAGTGAAAATATCTGTGAAAACCACATGATCTGAGTAAAGACCGGTTCTTTTGTAGCTATTTGTAATGGTATGTGTGAGAATGGAGGAACTTGTGTATCTCCCAATACTTGCAAATGTCCACTCGGATACAAAGGGAACTATTGTGAAGAAGGTGAGTCTTGTTCACTAAAAGTACTATTATAAAGGGTGCTCTCAATATTGCCTATTTCAACTCAAACATAACATTTGCTTGGTTCTCATTGCCTTCAATTGAAATAACACCAACTGACATGGAGCCAACACATCATATTAGTTTTATTCGTTCTTGGTTAAGGGTTGGTCAAATTCTAGCATTATGTTTGCAGTAGTGGTCTTCTTTGGAAAAGCAATCAGAATCTTAAAGTTGCATTGGATGCTTAGCCAATGTGATAGGAATTTGCCACTTCCTGAAGTTAAATCAGAAAATATTATTATACAATTATTATGGCAAAGAAAAGCACATTATGCATGTGTATAATATGTGCAAAATGTCCTTCGAAAAAAGCTTAAATTTATTAATTATTGCTTGTTTAGGGGGTTATGGGGCATAAAACATAGACTTATTGTATTTGCATGTATGTGTGTCATGGACGTATTACTTTTTGTGACTGGTTTCCAAATATTACAAAATTAACCGTATTTCAACCCTTATATGTGTGTACTATTAGCTATTTGCAGACAGCACTGTGGCCAGAATGGATACTGTGTGAAGCCCAATGTCTGTGGCTGCATAAATGGATACTATGGTGAAGAGTGTGCATATGATTCGAAGAAGTTATGAGATTACCATCAGAACTGACTTTAATTAAATTTGAGCACAATTATCAAAGGCATCAAATTCATATATTATACACTATGTAAACCAACACATAGTAAATACCTCCGATATGGAGGACAGATTCAGTGTGCCCTTCAATGTTCTTTTCAAGCAACCGCAAATGTATAATTTTAATTTAAATTAAATACAGTTAGAGGCAAAGTGTAATATCACGATAATTTACCATGTTTTGCTAAGATGAAAGCACTGTTGTTTCACTGTTTCATATATTGTCAAATATACTATATACAATAGATGGAACCAATACACAGGCATAGATGGAGGTGGGCATATGCAGCTGCAGGTGACCACAGTTGAAAGTGCATGGTAATAAGTACAAGGAGTTAATCCTATAGCTAGGTTGTGGATCTCACATTAAGGCAGCTGTAGATCACACATTTAATATATAATAAGCTATAATTTATCATTTTCCAAATGTATATAATATAAAACCAGTAATGCCAAACAGGAAAAACCACTATAAGCATCTCTTGGTAGCTTATGGCAGAGGGGTTGTGTCAAGCTGATATTGTGTCAAGACCTATAGCTTGGGTGGGCACTAAATTCTGAAGCACTTTCATGTGTCCATATGTGGACTGCAACCCTACTTATCAAGCTGTAGATGGTCAATATTGTTTTTCCATGTATGAGAGAAAAGGGAAGAAATTAATGATGATCCGGCATAGCTCCCATGTGTACTATTGAATTCGTGGTGACCAGTTAGAAATTGTCATTTTCTATGGCTATATACATATGGCTCGTCACCACAACCTCTCCAGTGTCCATGTGATGCAGCATAGCACAAATAATGATGCATGTACACACTCCCAGAGGTGCTACGGACCTGGTAGTGACCAACAAGATTTGTTCTGTTGCCAGTCACAAACACTCCCCAGTGTCCATATTATACATTATAGTAATATGTATACTTTAAATGTATGTTCCAATATAGGTGCTTGTGATGACCACCCAGATGATTTCATTTTCTGTTGTCGGTCATCATAGGCTAACCAGTGTCCACATCAAACTTTAAACACAAATATGGGTTGATAAACACCCTCCTGTGTGTGCTACTGACCCTGTGGTGACCAGCTAGAAAATATCAAATTTTATTGCAGCTGGTCACCACGGCCTTCCCAGTGTCTACATGATGCATCATAGCTCAAATATGAATGCACAGACAAACATTTGGAAGTAGCAAGGTTCTTCTGATAACAAACAAGATACATTTTGTCGCCAATCAAAAATTCTCTCCAGTGTCCATAGGTATTGGAGAGTACAGGGAGAGAACACCGAGTACATTTTTCCATAGCCCATAGGGCATGTCAACTTGATATTTTTGACAGACCTAGCTGGGGGCGTGAACTAACTAATGATGCATCTCCCATCTCCATAGATGACCAGTAACCCCAGCTAGATTCGGAGGTGCTTAATATTTTTTCAATGTATGGGAGAGTATATGAGAGAAAACGCTAAGTACCTTTTTGTGTAGTTCATGGGGGAGGGGGCGTATCAATTTTAAATTTCAGACAGACCTAGCTAGGGATGTGAGCTAACTTATGAAACAATTCCCATCTCGATAGATGGCCAGTAACCCCAGCTAAATTCAGAGTTGCTTAATAGTTTTCCAATGTATGGGAGAGTATAGGAGAAAAATACTAAGCACCTTTTTGCAAAGTTCATAGAGGAGATGGCGTGTCAATTCATCTAACTCGTGAAATAATTTCCATCTCAATAGGTGGACTTAACCTCAGCTACATGCGGAGGTGCTTAATATTTTATTCAATGTATGGGAGAGTATAGTAGAGAAAACGCTAAGCACCTCTTTGCATAGCATTTTGGGGAGGGGGTGTGTCCACTTGAAACTTCAAACAGCCTAGCCGGGGACTTGAGCTAACTTGTGAGACAATTCCCATCTCCATAGATGACCCGTAACCCCAGCTACATTCGGTGGTGCTTAATATTTTTTTCAATGTTTTAAATGTATGGGAAGGTATAGGGGTGAAATAACATTAAGCACCTTTTTGCATAGCTCATGGGAGAGGGGGCGTGTCAACATGATATTTTATGAGGACCTAGCTGTGGACCTCTACTAACTTATCAAACAATTTTCATCTCCGTAGGTGGTCCCTAATCCTTACTACATCCGGAGGTGCTTAATATTTTTAAAATGTATGTGAAGGTATAGGGTGAAATAACATTAAGCACCTTTTTGCATAGCTCATGGGAGAGGGGGCGTGTCAGCATGATATTTTATGAGGACCTAGCTGTGACCTCTACTAACTTATCAAACAAGATTCATCTCCGTAGGTGGTCCCTAACCCTTACTACATCCGGAGGTGCTAAATATTTTTAAAATGTATGTGAAGGTATAGGGTGGAATAAAATTAAGTACCATTTTGCATAGCTCATGGGAGAAGAGAGGGGGCGTGACAACATGATATTTTATGAGGACCTAGTTGTGGACGTATACTAACTTATGAAACAAGTTTCATCTCCGTAGGTGGTCCCTAACCCTTACTACATCCGGAGGTGCTAAATATTTTTAAAATGTATGTGAAGGTATAGGGTGGAATAAAATTAAGTACCATTTTGCATAGCTCATGGGAGAAGAGAGGGGGCGTGACAACATGATATTTTATGAGGACCTAGTTGTGGACGTATACTAACTTATGAAACAAGTTTCATCTCCGTAGGTGGTCCCTAACCCTTACTACATCCGGAGGTGCTTAATACTTTTGAAATGTATGTGAAGGTATAGGGTGAAATAACATTAAGCACCTTTTTGCATAGCTCATGGGAGAAGAGAGGGGGCGTGACAACATGATATTTTATGAGGACCTAGCTGTGGACCCCTACTAACTTATCAAACAATTTTCATCTCCGTAGGTGGTCCCTAACCCTAACTACATCCGGAGGTGCTTAACATTTTTGAAATGTATGTGAAGGTATAGGGTGGAATAACATTAAGCACCTTTTTTAATAGCTCATGGGAGAGGGGGCGTGTCAACATGATATTATATGAGGACCTAGCTGTGGACGTATACTAACTTATCAAACAATTTTCATCTCCGTAGGTGGTCCCTAACCCTAACTACATCCGGAGGTGCTTAATATTTTTAATATGTATGTGAAGGTATAGGGTGAAATAACATTAAGCACCTTTTTGCATAGCTCATGGGAGAGGGGGCGTGTCAGCATGATATTTTATGAGGACCTAGCTGTGGACCCCTACTAACTTATCAAACAAGTTTCATCTCCGTAGGTGGTCCCTAACCCTAACTACATCCGGAGGTGCTTAATAATTTTGAAATGTATGTGAAGGTATAGGGTGAAATAACATTAAGCACCTTTTTGCATAGCTCATGGGAGACGGGGCGTGTCAGTATGATATTTTATGAGGACCTAGCTGTGGACCTCTACTAACTTATGAAACAAGTTTCATCTCCGTAGGTGGTCCCTAACCCTAACTACATCCGGAGGTGCTTAATATTTTTGAAATGTATGTGAAGGTATAGGGTGAAATAACATTAAGCACCTTTTTGCATAGCTCATGGGAGAGGGGGCGTGTCAACATGATATTATATAAGGACCTAGCTGTGGACCCCTACTAACTTATCAAACAATTTTCATCTCTGTAGGTGGTCCCTAACCCTAACCACATCCGGAGGTGCTTGGGAAGGTATAGGGTGAAATAACTTTAAGCACCTTTTCGCATAGCTCATGGGAGAGGGGGCGTGTCAACATGATATTTTATGAGGATCTAGCTGTGGACCCCTACTAACTTATCAAACAATTTTCATCTCCGTAGGTGGTCCCTAACCCTAACTACATCCGGAGATGCTTAATATTTTTTAAATGTATGTGAAGGTATAGGGTGGAATAACATTAAGCACCATTTTGCATAGCTCATGGGAGAAGAGAGGGGGCGTGACAACATGATATTTTATGAGGACCTAGCTGTGGACATATACTAACTTATGAAACAAGTTTCATCTCCGTAGGTGGTCCCTAACCCTTACTACATCCGGAGGTGCTTAATTTTTTTATATGTATGAGAAGGTATAGGGTGAAATAACATTAAGCACCTTTTTGCATAGCTCATCGGAGAGGGGGCGTGTCAACATGATATTTTATGAGGACCTAGCTGTGGACCCCTACTAACTTATCAAATAATTATCATCTCCGTAGGTGGTCCCTAACCCTAACTACATCCAGAGGTGCTTAATATTTTTGAAATGTATGTGAAGGTATAAGATGAAATAACATTAAGCACCTTTTTGAATAGCTCATCGGAGAGGGGGCGTGTCAACATGATATTTTATGAGGACCTAGCTGTGGACCCCTACTAACTTATCAAATAATTATCATCTCCGTAGGTGGTCCCTAACCCCAACCACATCCGGAGGTGCTTGGGAAGGTATAGGGTGAAATAACTTTATGCACCTTTTCGCATAGCTCATGGGAGAGGGGGCGTGTCAGCATGATATTTTATGAGGACCTAGCTGTGGACATATACTAACTTATCAAACAATTTTCATCTCCGTAGGTGGTCCCTAACCCTAACTACATCCGGAGGTGCTTAATTTTTTTAAATGTATGTGAAGGTATAGGGTGAAATAACATTAAGCACCTCTTTGCATAGCTCATGGGAGAGGGGGCGTGTCAACATGATATTACATGAGGACCTAGCTGTGGACCCCTACTAACTTATCAAACAATTATCATCTCCGTAGGTGGTCCCTTACCCTAACTACATCCGGAGGTGCTTAATATTTTGAAATGTATGTAAAGGTATAGGGTAAAATAACATTAAGCACCTCTTTGCATAGCTCATGGGAGAGGGGGCGTGTCAACATGATATTTTATGAGGGAGGACCTAGATTTGGACCCCTACTAACTTATCAAACAATTTTCATCTCCGTAGTTGGTCCCTAACCCTAACCACATCCGGAGGTGCTTGGGAAGGTATAGGGTGAAATAACTTTAAGCACCTTTTCGCATAGCTCATGGGAGAGGGGGCGTGTCAGCATGATATTTTATGAGGACCTAGCTGTGGACATATACTAACTTATTAAGCAAGTTTCATCTCCGTAGGTGGTCCCTAACCCTAACTACATCCGGAGGTGCTTAATATTTTTAAATTTATGTAAAGGTATAGGGTGGAATAACATTAAGCACCTCTTTGCATAGCTCATGGGAGAGGGGGCGTGTCAACATAATATTATATGAGGATCTACCTGTGGACCTCTACTAACTTATCAAACAATTTTCATCTCCGTAGGTGGTCCCTAACCCTTACTACATCCGGAGGTGCTTAATATTTTGAAATGTATGTGAAGGTATAGGTTGAAATAACATTAAGCACCTTTTTGCATAGCTCATGGGAGAGGGGGCGTGTCAGCATGATATTTTATGAGGATCTACCTGTGGACCCCTACTAACTTATCAAACAATTTTCATCTCCGTAGGTGGTCCTTAACCCTAACTACATCCGGAGGTGCTTAATATTTTTAAAATGTATGTGAAGGTATAGGGTGGAATAACATTAAGCACCTTATCGCATAGCTCATGGGAGAGGGGGCGTGTCAGCATGATATTTTATGAGGACCTAGCTGTGGACATATACTAACTTATGAAACAAGTTTCATCTCCGTAGGTGGTCCCTAACCCTAACTACATCCGGAGGTGCTTAATTTTTTTAAATGTATGTAAAGGTATAGGGTGGAATAACATTAAGCACCTCTTTGCATAGCTCATGGGAGAGGGGGCGTGTCAACATGATATTATATGAGGACCTAGCTGTGGACCCCTACTAACTTATGAAACAATTTTCATCTCCGTAGGTGGTCCCTAACCCTTACTACATCCGGAGGTGCTTAATATTTTGAAATGTATGTGAAGGTATAGGTTGAAATAACATTAAGCACCTTTTTGCACAGCTCATTGGAGAGGGGGCGTGTCAACATGATATTTTATGAGGATCTACCTGTGGACCTCTACTAACTTATCAAACAAGTTTCATCTCCGTAGGTGGTCCCTAACCCTTACTACATCCGGAGGTGCTTAATATTTTTGAAATGTATGTAAAGGTATAGGGTGAAATAACATTAAGCACCTTATTGAATAGCTCATGGGAGAGGAGGCGTGTCAACATGATATTTTATGAGGACCTAGCTGTGGACCTCTACTAACTTATGAAACAATTTTCATCTCCGTAGGTGGTCCCTAACCGTAACTACATCCGGAGGTGCTTAATTTTTTGAAATGTATGTGAAGGTATAGGGTTAAATAACATTAAGCACCTCTTTGCATAGCTCATGGGAGAGGGGGCGTGTCAACATGATATTTTATGAGGACCTAGCTGTGGACCTCTACTAACTTATGAAACAATTTTCATCTCCGTAGGTGGTCCCTAACCGTAACTACATCCGGAGGTGCTTAATTTTTTGAAATGTATGTGAAGGTATAGGGTTAAATAACATTAAGCACCTTTTTGCATAGCTCATGGGAGAGGGGGCGTGTCAACATGATATTTTATGAGGACCTAGCTGTGGACATATACTAGCTTATCAAACAATTTTCATCTCCGTAGGTGGTCCCTAACCCTAACTACATCCGGAGGTGCTTAATATTTTTGAAATGTATGTGAAGGTATAGGGTGGAATAACATTAAGCACCTTTTTGCATAGCTCATTGGAGAGGGGGCGTGTCAACATGATATTTTATGAGGATCTAGCTGTGGACCCCTACTAACTTATGAAACAATTATCATCTCCGTAGGTGGTCCCTTACCCTAACTACATCCGGAGGTGCTTAATATTTTTGAAATGTATGTGAAGGTATAGGGTGAAATAACATTAAGCACCTTATTGAATAGCTCATGGGAGAGGGGGCGTGTCAACATGATATTTTATGAGGACCTAGCTGTGGACCTCTACTAACTTATGAAACAATTTTCATCTCCGTAGGTGGTCCCTAACCCTTACTACATCCGGAGGTGCTTAATTTTTTTAAATGTATGTGAAGGTATAGGGTGGAATAACATTAAGCACCTCTTTGCATAGCTCATGGGAGAGGGGGCGTGTCAACATGATATTATGTGAGGACCTAGCTGTGGACCTATACTAACTTATGAAACAATTATCATCTCCGTAGGTGGTCCCTAACCCTTACTACATCCGGAGGTGCTTAATATTTTTAAAATGTATGTGAAGGTATAGGGTGAAATAACATTAAGCACCTTTTTGCATAGCTCATCGGAGAGGGGGCGTGTCAGCATGATATTTTATGAGGACCTAGCTGTGGACCCCTACTAACTTATCAAATAATTATCATCTCCGTAGGTGGTCCCTAACCCTAACTACATCCGGAGGTGCTTAATATTTTTAAAATGTATGTAAAGGTATAGGATGAAATAACATTAAGCACCTTTTTGCATAGCTCATGGGAGAGGGGGCGTGTCAGCATGATATTTTATGAGGACCTAGCTGTGGACCTCTACTAACTTATCAAACAATTTTCATCTCCGTAGGTGGTCCCTAGCCCTAACTACATCCGGAGGTGCTTAATATTTTTGAAATGTATGTGAAGGTATAGGGTGAAATAACATTAAGCACCTTTTTGCATAGCTCATGGGAGAGGGGGCGTGTCAACATGATATCTTATGAGGACCTAGCTGTGGACATATACTAACTTATCAAACAATTTTCATCTCCGTAGGTGGTCCCTAACCCTAACTACATCCGGAGGTGCTTAATTTTTTGAAATGTATGTGAAGGTATAGGGTGGAATAACATTAAGCACCTCTTTGCATAGCTCATGGGAGAGGGGGCGTGTCATCATGATATTATATTAGGACCTAGCTGTGGACCTATACTAACCTATGAAACAATTTTCATCTCCATAATGGGTCCCTACCCCTAACTACATCCGGAGGTGCTTAATATTTTTTAATGTATGTGAAGGTATAGGGTGAAATAACATTAAGCACCTTTTTGCGTAGCTCATGGGAGAGGGGGCGTGTCAACTTGAAATTTCAAACAGACCTAGCTGGGGACTTGAACTAACTTGTGAAACAATTTCCATCTCTACAGCTAACCCGTAACCCCAGCTATATTCGGAGGTGCTTAGTATTTTTTCAATGTATGGGAGAGTATAGGAGAGAAAACGCTAAGCACCTTTTTGCATAGCTCATGGGGGAGGGAGCGTGTCAACTAGAAATTATCAGTTTGACACACTCCCTCTTCTACAAGCAATGTGAGTTGGTGCTAAGTATTTTTTTTCTCCTATATTCTCCCATACATTGAGTGTGATGCTATGACCAGAATTTGGGCCTATATCACCACCTCTAAGAAATGGGGTTAAAAAACATGCACAGAGAAGGTGATCATTTCATATGTGTAATTAACTTGCTTCCCCGGCTAGGTATGGCTATATTTTCAGCTTGACACACCCACTCTGTCATAAGCTATGAAAGAAGGTGCTGAGCGTTCTTTCTCCTATATTCTCCTATACATTAATATTAATTTTAACACATCTGGTCGGGTGGTCAGGTGACACAATTCCAGGCTCCAGGTCGCGGGGTTGAATCCTCCTACGACGTTTTTTTCCATGAAAAAAAGAGCTCGCTTCCTGATGGTCACAGTGGTCAGTCGCAATACTCTCTACAAATAACCATAGGGGAGAGCTTTGGTACTCGCCACTAGTCTCCCAGCTAGAATATAGGTACAATACATGAATCTTATGCATATTTGATTAAGAAAAACAATGAAGCTAGAATACGTAGTGTATACAGTGTCTTCTGCATTCGCGGAATGACGCAGGCACGCAGTCCTGTGGAAAGTCCCTGCATACGTATATAGACTAGCTGCCTATGGTGGGTTCGACCAAGTGGGTGACCTTTTTAATGTCTTGCTGACGAGTAATTCGAATGCGAGGGAAGGCTCTCGCGACTGCGCATTTATTCACTTTTCAAAATTGTACACTTTAGGGTAACTGTAAAGAAAAAATTAATATTACAGATGATATACTTATTGCGCAACTCAGAAAATGGTGGGTATTGTATACGGTATATCCATGCCGGGTCCTCTATATTATATCAGTAGCCACACATCTATAGATATACTCTATTCATTTATCCTGTTTATAGGGAAAGAAGAAGAAGAAAGCCTTCATAGACAAGAAAAATGCGTACACCTTTCAGCTGGTACACAGGAGCCAACAGGATCCTTTGATAGCCGACGAAGAGGCCAGTCAGTATTTGTTCAAGCCAACAAATGAACGAGCGCTAGAAGCACAGAAAAGAGTATTAGAAGTCAGTTGTGTATGTGTGTATTTGCTTTGAATCATTTCTGTAAAAATGGCAAACTTAAGTACTAATAGCTAAAATATTATCCCTTTATTGTTGGGATAGGAAGACGTCGATGGGGATGGAACCTTCAGTGATATGAGGTGTGTGTGTGTGTGTGTGTGTGTGTGTGTGTGTGTGTATGTGTGTGTGTGTGTGTGTATTGGTGTGTGTGTGAGTGTGTGTGTGTGTGTGTGTGTGTGTGTGTGTGTGTGTGTGTGTGTGTGTGTGTGCGCGTGCGTGTTTGTGTTTGTGTGTGTATTACTCTTCACAATATCTTCCCCTGCACATCTGAGACTATAATTATGTCCTGTGTATATTTCAGCTACACATTATGGTTGTTGTGTTGTGAAGCAATTTCATCTTTTGTGAAACTAATATAATATCTGGAGTGGGAAAATAATTTTATTGTGATAATTACATCACACGCACTACAATTGATGGGGACTGATGTGTGAGGATGTGGTAACTTTGGGAACAGGGTAACTTCAGGAATGGGGTAACTTCGGGAATGGGGAAACTTTGGAAATCCAATTACAGTTTAACTGTCCGTGTTGTTGTACATAACAAGGTTTTCCAGAGTTAACCTATCTTACCTCAATGTCTTGTAATCTAAAGTAACTGTTGTAGTCGTCAAAGAGCAAATTTATGAAGTCTCCCTGTTTCCAAGGTTACCCTATTTTGCCTTACTCCATCTTGTACAGTAGAGAAGAGAGGATCAAGGAACAGAAGAAGTACGGGATCTTCTACGACGATGAGTATGACTACATGCAGCATCTGAAGGAGAGACAAGCCAGACTGGAACTGGTGGCAGTGTATCAACCAAAGAAAGAGGTGCATACATGTGTCGCATACATGTGCATGTCTCGCATGTACATCATATGTATTTCATGCATGTGCATATGTCCATTTGTACACACGTACAAAACAAAACATATGCTATTATTGTTGTGATGTAGTGATTGTAGTCCATTATAATGATACAGCTGTACTTCACATTCAATTGTTATTTCATGTGTGTCACTTTTCGCCAGTGGTGTTTGTAACTGTTGGTTTATTGCATATTATAGTCTGCCTGACCAATGGAAAATACACTGCTACACCTATGACATGCATGAAACTTGTACGTACATTACATACATGACATATGTTTGTACGTACATGACATATGTTTGTACATACATGACATACATTTGTACATGCATGACATACGTTTGTACATACATAATGACTCATTTACATATGCTTTGTGAAACCTGATTAAATTGTTTAGAGAGTACTTCAAAGCTCCACAAAACATTGGTCCTCTTTTACGTACATGTGTTTTTTCACTTCATGTTATTATAATGTGCAGTCTGACCAGCTAAACTTGCCCAAAGGACTCTTTCCTTCCAAAGAAGAAGAAGAAATTGGAATGCTGAACAAAGCTGCTCCGTTGGTTGGTGAGTTCAGAACCAATCCTTCCAAGTAAGGGATAGTGTTAAATGATAGTACAGTGTGTCGTTGTGGTTTACCCCGATCAACTAGATTAACCAACCGTACAAGGCTATTCTTACACCATGTTTATGTTACAGTGATGAAATGGCTGATTTGTGTCACTATGATGGGCGCCCTGTGGTTTTCATTCTTTTGTGATGTCTAGGTCCTCAGCTAGACTGGGACCCAGACATTGTGGCTGCGATGGATGAAGACTTCGACTACCTTGATCCTGAGAATGAACTGGAGGAGGACTTTGTCAAAATAGCCACCAGTGGGGATCTCCCTTCTCTGGGCCCTCACGTCTACCTAGAGCAGTCCAATGAGGAAGAAGAGGAGTGAGTGGACACCCTGCATTTGTGCTGTTTGTGAGGGTGTACACGTGTGATCAAGATGAGGTAGTGCGTGTTCAGTTATTGTCAGGAGTGTGTGCTAACCAGGATTGTGTACTAACCAGGAGTGTGTGCTAACCAGGATTGTGTACTAACCAGGAATGTGTACTAACCAGGATTGTGTACTAACCAGGATTGTGTGCTAACCGGGAGTGTGTACTAACCAGGAGTGTGTGCTAACCAGGATTGTGTACTAACCAGGAGTGTGTGCTAACCAGGAATGTGTACTAACCAGGATTGTGTGCTAACCAGGAGTGTGTACTAACCAGGAGTGTGTACTAACCAGGATTGTGTACTAACCAGGATTGTGTACTAACCAGGATTGTGTGCTAACCGGGAGTGTGTACTAACCAGGATTGTGTACTAACCAGGAGTGTGTACTAACCAGGATTGTGTACTAACCGGGAGTGTGTTGTAACGAGGGGTGTGTAGTGTGTACTAACCAAGAACATGTACTAACTAGTGCACGTACGTATTTATAGTCTGTGTCTGTATGAGAGGTACGTACATGGATTGTTACTTTGAAGGCATTCACTATTGCACATGTTGTTCTTTTGACCAGTGTTGCTGATCTGGAGTCCAGAACTGCTGTTAGACTAGGGGGGAAATATCACGGCACGGGACACGGCAATGATAGTGAAGACAATGATGATTATGAGACCATCAGTTCTGGAGGAATGTCGGATGCGAAATCACGATTCACAGACTATTCTCTCTCATCGTCAGTTGTACCAAGAAATGAAGGTATGCCCATTTACAGGTGTATGTACTCTGTTCCAGGATTCATACTTTGCATGCAGCTTGTAAGTGTATCGTTGTTAGCAAGAGTGTTGAGTTCTGTGTATGTACATCTGTGTGCATATGTGTACATCTTTGTTTATCTGTGTACATCTTTGTTTATCTGTGTGCATTTGTGTAACGTTTCAGTCTCCTATCGTAACGCTACGATCCGAAACAAGCGGAACAAGATGTTTCACCAAGTAAAACTCTTCATTAATTCATAACTCATCCACTCAGAACTCTAGTACAACTACTGACAACTGCTACTACAACTGTCCTTTATAAGCATACAAAGATCACACACAAATCACAAAGATATCTTGCGAGTCGCATGCACAGATCACACAGACAATCTAGAACATACAAATGCGACTACTCTAATAGATTACGTATGAGGTAATAACATAGGATGATGGTCTGCTACACTATGATATAACAATAAACAGTACAAAGTACAGATGAGCTACACCATGGAGAAGACGCTACAATGCACAGCTACACATTAATAATTAGTTCCTTATTTAGCTTTTACATTTGTCTTTAGCTGCACAGAGTACTTCTTTATCCCACATGTAGGTTTGACCCACTTGGATAACAAATTTGAAAAGGTGAGATCATGTTATCATTACAAAATCTTCCATTTTGATGAACAGCATCCTTGCTATGCAATACCGGGGTTCAGCCTGTGTGTGTCAATCTTCCCATTCATCCTTCACTGTCAATCAAGTGTGTTTTTGAAGTGAATTAGTGTCCTGTGCTGTAAGAGAACAAGCTAAACTGTACTATGCACTGTCTTTACCATGATCCACTGTCCTGTAACGTTATCTACTATCCTACACCTTCATCCACTGTCCTGTACTATTGCCCTGTACCATAATCCATTGTCTTGTACCATCGTCCACTGTCCTGTACCTTGATCCACTGTCCTGTACCTTGATCTGCTGTTGTGTACCATGATCCATTGTCTTGTACCATCGTCCACTGTCCTGTACCTTGATCCACTGTCCTGTACCTTGATCTGCTGTTGTGTACCATGATCCACTGTCCTGTACCATCATCTACTGTCCTGTACCTTGATGTGCTGTTGTTTACCTTGATCTCTTGTCCTGTACCGTCATCCACTGTTGTGTACCATGATCTATTGTCCTGTACTGTGGTCCATTGTCCTGTACCTTGATCACTGTCATGTACTGCAATTAACATCTCTCTCTTGTGCTATTGACAGTTTATGGAAACATACGATGAGGAGCTACTTGGAGCTCTGGATGAACTGGACATCACAGAGGATGGGCAAAAACTCACTGGCAACGACCAACGCCTTTTGCAGTTGGCTGTGGATGACTTTGAAAAGAATTTTGCTTCAACACAAGAGTATGTGAACTTGTGTATATGTATGTGTGTGTGTGTGTGTGTGTGTGTGTGTGTGTGTGTGTGTGTGTGTGTGTGTGTTATGTTCTTCTGATGAATTGTATTATTGGGTAAAGATTGTTCAATACAGTGCCTTTTGATGTAGTTCCTACTTTATTGTCACTACTATGGATTTTATTGTTACAGTTGCATGTGTTTCAGTTATAGTGAATATAGAGTAAATATGAATGCATATCAATAGGTTCACTGAAGTGGAAAGAGTTTCCCAAAGTGATGAAGAAGAGGAAGAAGAGGATGAGAGTAGCTCATCTGAGAGCGATGTGGAGAAGATTGAAGTGCCAACAAAGCCGCAGTGGGACTGTGAATCAGTCCTCTCAACCTACTCTAATCTATACAACCACCCAACCAAAATCAAAGAACCAGTTTCACAGAATCCAAAGGTGGGCGGGGTTCACAGTGATCCATATTAATTGGTGGATCCCCACAATTGGACAATACTCACAGCTGGTGGATCCTCACAACTGCATTTGACACTTTCAAGCTAGATCCAACATCGGTTTGTTTACAATTTGTGTTGTTCTATCTTTAGAAGCATGCACCAAAAAGCTACACCATAGAGCAGCAAACCACCAGCAGTGGAGATAAGTCACCTGTGAGGATCCCAAGTGAAGTGCCCCAGAGTAGACCAAGGAATGAAACAAAAGAACAGAAGAAAGCAAGAAAGCAAGCCGTGAAAGAAGATAAGAAAGTAATACACTCTCGATCTGCTCCGAGCTCTGTGATGTTCATAACTGTTATAATAACTTTGTACAGATGAGGAGAGAGGTAAAGAAACTCAAGAAGACTGCGTTCAAGGAGGAAGAAATGCGCTTAACGAAACAGTTATTACACACTAGCAAACCCACAACACTGGTTGTTTAGTTTGTTACTAAAGTTATTGTACACGTAATATCCGGTTCTGGTATTGGATATACGCGCGGTACGCAGACTATATATATAATAGAGTCTGAACTGCGCTGATAGAAGAGCGGGGCACCTATGGCGGAAAACGGGGTGGCTCTGCGAGTGGAGCGAGCGGGCGAGGAAGAGAAAACGTTACCAAAGAAACCGCACGCAGAGAAAACATTGGACCTCGAAGATGGGTTATATTCTGGACTCGAGCAAGCCGGAGATGAGAAAAAAGAGGACACTTTGAAAAGAAAAGAAAAGAAAAGGCGCTCGAGGAAGCGAACCTTGGTGTTATTTTCACGCGTTTTGTTGGCATCGGGAATTGTAATCGTATACATCTTATTGGGAGCTTTGGTAGTACACCTGCTTGAATCTCCTGCTGAGATACAGAGACTGGAGAATGCCGCGTCGATCTCAACTACACTGAGACAGGAAATGATAGACATCCTCTTCAATGCAACCAACAACTCGAACACGAGCACGGAACTGACAGATATGTTCATAACGAACATCACGAATGCAGTATCGAAGGGAGCCTTCGCAAGGCGGTCAACAGATTGGGAATACGAACAGTCGATCTTCTTTGCGATGACAGTGGTAACTACCATCGGTACGCGATCGAATTTAAAGAATGTAGGATAGTGATTGTCGTGCACATTCCTGTATTGTATAGTATACTCAGACCAGTTATGATGGGTAACGTGGGTTGAACGACAGAACAGACAAGTGAAAGGGGAATAAATAATAATTGTAGTATATTCAAATGTCATTCAATCTGTTGATATGCTTCCAATTCGCTACTAAAAGCACCTTCAACTGTACAATTTGGTATGTAAACCATGCCATGCATATTGAGGACATGATATTCTTCTAACAGGAAAGCAAAACATGTTGACTGTAGCCATAATATTGATCATTATTAATTTATTTTTCTCACATATCATGTGACGGCTTCTTATATAGGCCATTTGTTCAATGAGACACAAACACACAGAGTGGTTGTTCTGTTTACATCTGCACAATGTTGAATATTGTTTACTCTGTTTGTTTACATCTGCATAGGTTTTGGCAACGTCAACTTGCAAACTGAAGGTGGTAGAGTGTTTATTGTGTTCTATGCACTGATTGGGATACCCTTAACTGTCATCTTCCTGGCCAATGTTGGGAAGCTTCTAAGCCGGATCTTCAAAACTTGTTTGAAACCGTTTTCAAAATATTTATCTGTCCTTGTTATTAGCTATGTGTTTCTACTTGGTTTGGGGCTGATTATAGTAGTTTGTATCCCTGCCGTTGTATTTGCCCATGTTGAAGGCTGGAACTTCGAAGACGCTGTGTACTTCTGTTTCATTTCCCTTTCCACAATCGGTTTTGGAGATATTGTTGTTTTATCAAATGATGACAACCCTGCCAGCAAGGTTGACAGAGCATTTTATACCATCTTTATATTTATTTGGGTATTCGTTGGGTTAGCCTATCTCACCATTATCATCCAGGAGTGCATTGTTGCCTTCTCTTTGTTATGGAAGAAGGTAGCTATGAAGTTACCTTGGTGTAGAATAGCCGCTGCCGAAGAAGGATTTGAAGAAAGACCACTTGATAAACTGGCAGCAAAAGCAGGAAGAAGAATCAACAGACTGAAAAAGACTGTTCGAAGAACTCTAAGAAACAAGTAACAACAAGCATTGAAGTACATTGATTATTCCTTATACCATCCGTTTTATATAGCTAATTATTATTATTATTATTATTATGATGATGATGATGATGATGATGACGACGATGATGATAGATGATGATAATGAAAATTAAAATGATATGAATAACAATAAATTAAAACATGTAGCCTAAACAAAATCAGTCTCAATATCAGAGTTTGGGAGAGTTCTCAATACTGGGGCTGCCACTGAAAGAGGTTGAAGGAGGTAGGTGAATGAGTTGGGCTCTCCTGTGGCTGCCTTCAGACGCCTTCCAAGATCTCAAAGGAAGTGTGTAGACTCTGGAACAAATGCATCACAGGTTTCAATGGCGATGGATTCAAAATGATAGCATCAGTCAAGATGAGGGTACTACTACTACTACTGTTACTAATTATCATCATCATCATCATCATCATCATCATCATCATAATTATAAGCTTTACAACCACTGGGGTAAATGAAGAATGAGTTACATGTAAAATTAATTAGGGCCTACATATAACAAATTGTACTGTAAAAAGAATCATCTGTTAATTCGGTATACGTCATGATAGAAACATCGAATGTACGTAAGAAGTTCGAAATCTGCCCTATCTTCTACACGCCCGTAAGCTCTAAAGTCCCTATTGCTGCAATTATTATAAACTATCGCGTGACCAAAATTGGCCTAATGTATTTGATTTTAGACCTTACATCCTGTAACAGTTGTCAAACCACTTCACCCATGGATGATTCTAATATCGAAAGCACTAGAAGTTACCTTCGTATGGAAGATACCCAAGAAGACGATCCCTCCCCAAGGACTATGAAGGAGAAGCTGAGTAGTAAAGAGAAAAAACGTCGTTCAGCTAAGAGAACCTGTCTGCTCGTTTCTCGTGTTCTCTTCGTGTTTGCGTCGGTTGTTCTTTATTGTGCGTTGGGTGCAGGTGTACTGCACGTGTTGGAATCTCCTATCGAGGAAGAAAACATCACGAATTCGAAGAATACTGAAGAGGCGATCCGAGTCAAGATCTATCAAACCTTACTCAACATCAGCAATGATACCAACATTAGCTATGCTCTAACGGAGGAATTCATAAGCGAAATTGCGAGTGCTACTTTGAGCGGTTCGTTTCAAAAACGGAGCCGGAACTGGGAGTACATTCAAGCTTACTTTTTCGTGGTCACGGTCATAACCAGCATAGGTGGGTTGATATGTAGCGTGTGTGGTACAGTACTGCAGTGAGCTCGAATTGTGATAGCTAGGTTGGTGCTTCCAGTAGGTAGATTGTCATGCGAAAAGTGGTCCCCACCTAGAGTGGTCCCCCGGACTTTTTTCGGCACCATATTTTGTCTCCCATATACGATCAAAAATGGTTAAGGTTAGGATTTGGGTTAGGATTAAGGTTAGGGTTAGGGTTAGGGTTTGGGTTAGGTTTAGGCACAAGCGGACCATTTAGGACGTCAGAAATCAGTCCACACGGACTGGTTTTGCCGCTCAGTTCCGGTCCCCGGGGACTGTTTTTGGCAGCGGACCATATTTTTCGTGACAAGATACTTCGAGCTATCGAAGGATGTGTATGGTTGAGTTTTGAAGTTTTCAGTCTAAGAATGAATCATGTTTTCTATTCATGCATAACTGTCACATTCAATTCTACTATACATTTTGTATAAGAGTTTATTTGATAATTTCATGTTTATTGTTCCTTACAATGCCATGCTAACATCACACACACACACACACACACACACACACACACACACACACACACACACACACAACACCATACATATTCACACTACATCACACATACATGCACACAAACAGGGTTTGGAAATGTCAGCCCAGATGCAAACATGGGACGACCCTTTGTAGCAGTCTTCGCTCTCATTGGTTTACCACTAGCTATTCTTCTTCTTGCTAATCTCGGGAAGCTTTGGAGCCGTATCTTCAAAATTTGTCTAAAACCATTATCAAAGAGCCTAATATTGTTGATAGTTAGCTATGTATGCCTTCTTGCCTTTGGTTTGATATTTATAGTCTTCCTCCCTGCCGTTATTTTTTGGTATGTTGAGAAATGGCCATATTTAGACGCCCTTTACTTCTGTTTCATTGCTTTGTCTACAATTGGATTCGGAGATGTTGTTGTTCTTACCAGTGACGACAGACCTCCCACTGATGAAGGAGAGGTTTTCTACGTTATTTTCATTGTGTTGTGGCTATTTGTTGGATTGGCTTTTCTTGCTCTGATCATACAAGAGGTTGTGGTTCTGCTTGTCTTGATCTGGAAGTTTATTGAGAAAAAGTTGCCTGGTTGCAAGGATACCATGGACGAGGAATTTGAGGAGAGACCTCTGGAGAAGTTGGTGAAGAAGGCCGGGAAGAAGGTGAAAAGACTGAGGTTGACGTTTCAAAATCGCAGTTTGACTTCAAATCTGACACATTCCGTACAAAACAAAAGAGGTGCCGTCAGAGAAGATTCGTCTGTGGCTAACACATCCTTTGCGAGCCTGAACTCTAATAGAACCTCAGTTAATGATTAGTCTTGTAAGACAAATGTTTAAGTTAAACGTATGTACATTGGGGAGAGTGTCTATGGTGTGTATATATAATAATATAATATATAATATAACTAAATATTTGTATTTCGGGAATTAATTTCATTTCAGCATTTAATTTGTAACATCTAATTTTAATCATTTGCAGTCAACTGTGTCTACTACAATACTGAGTTTACTATGCACACACTGGTTAGGTTATCAGCTGCCACTATCATTATTATTGATATACTGAACTGAAGTAGGGTAACATAGGGCGATGTGGAAAGGATACCTTCAGGCATTGATAATGTTAAACTATGGTTATATCGTGTCTGGTCAGTCTTCCATGCGTGGAAGAGACATTGCTGACACCACCAATTCGAATCAATACAGTAGCTATATAGGTCAGTCACAAAATCCCCAGTTCTTCTGGTTACGTCACGAAGTCGATTTAATCGCCCGGGGCGGGTGTGCTCTGTTGGAACAAAAGAAAAATGGAGGGACAGCTAAGCCAAAGACCAGTACCAGCTCGTCCAACCGAGCAAGAAGGGACTACTGAGTCTGCGGAGGATAAGTACAAAGTGACTTTTTGTACTCTTTTTCCATCTCCTGTAGCCTTTCACGCGATACTTTCATTTTCTCCTCCTGGACCAGCAGAACCTCCCACGGAGTAGATATCGCAGTTTCAAGCTGCCTCCCTGGTACGAAGATGCTCCCTTTCAGTACAACAGGCGTATCATCATGGGATTGATACCTGGAGTCATTCTCCTTGGAATCACCGAAGGCGCAAAGTATATTACTTCTTGTACATAACATATTCTCATTGCTGAACTTGTATAGGTGTTCATTATATATATCATATTCATAATACTCTTCTCATGCATTCTGTAGTTTGTTTGCAGCAGTTGCTATATCTGTGCTTGTAGTACTGCTGGTCCATCAGGGTGGGGGTATCTGGAAGTGAGTGTGTTGCATTGTAGGACCAAATGGATCACATGCTACTGTTGTTCGCACATAAACATGTCTCCTCCCTTACATGTAAACATTTTATCCCCTATCACATGCAAAATTGTATCCTCACCTACATGCATCCCTCCATTTCTACATGCAAACACCCCTATATTTCCTACATGCAAACACGCCTACTTTTTCCACATGCAAACACACCTCCATTTCCACATGCAAACACACCTACATTTTCCACATGCAAACACACCTCCATTTCCTACATGCAAACACACCTACATTTCCTACATGCAAACATGTCTGTCTCTTTGTGTTGTAATGATATCTAAGCTGTATCAGCACACATCCGCCATGTATTCACTGCCCAATGGAAGTCCACCGAGTGTGTGTGCATACATGTTCATATGTGGCTCTGTATCTAAGCCCTCCTCTATGTATACAGACCTCACACATGCTCACATACGTACGTACCGTGTTTATCATGCTTTGTGACTTGTTGCACTCGACTCTTCTGCGCCATCTAGTGCTGTGGTGATAGCTCTGGTAGCATTCTTTCTGGTGGCCCTGGTGAGCATCTACAGCATAGCACCGCTGATATGGTGAGTGGGAGAGTGTCACAGGGTACAATATATGTGTAGTGAATGACAGTACTGTACGTAGTGTGTACTGTATGCATGCAATACAGTGTGTATGCATTGTGAGCATGTGTACTGTATACACATGTTGTAGTATGTACTGTAGTGTTTACTTTATACATGTACTGTAGTGTGTACTGTATACATGTACTGTAGTGTGTACTGTGTGTGTGCATTGTCAATATACTGTTCATGTGTGTTATCGGTGTGCGCATGCTAGTGTATACTGTGCCCTATGCAATACCTTGTTCTCTGTAGGAGGTCAGTGCTGAACTACCCATTAGCGCTGATTTCTCATCTCGTTCTGATGACAACTGGAGCATGGTGCTTGTTACTTCTGAAGGCTTTTAGGCTCTATGATCCTTCAATGACTGTTGTAAGTGTGTGTGTGTGTGTGTGTGTGTGTGTGTGTGTGTGTGTGTGTGTGTGTGTGTGTGTGTGTTTGTGCGTGTGTGTGTGTGTGTGTGCGCGTTTGCATACAATCATCTGAACGTACATTCAGTACCTGTTGTACCACCCCTATATCATGTATCATGTATCCACTCATGTACGTATGTCCACCCACAGATGCTTGAAAAAGTAGTGATGGGTACCTTCCCAATGGTAGTTGTCCTTCCAATGGTCTGGGAGCACCTCATGCTCTTCCCGGCCAGCTTCCTACCTCACAGCCTCACTTTCACATGGTGAGCTATTTTGTAAACTTTGTGTTATTTAAGGCTTGTTTCCATCAGTTGGTACTGTGTGTGTGTGTGTGTGTGTGTGTGTGTGTGTGTGTGTGTGTGTGTGTGTGTGTGTGTGTGTGAGTGAGTGAGTGAGTGAGTGAGTGAGTGTCTTTATATCATCACTGACACCACAATTGAATACGTCTACATTGTACTTCTTCTGTACTACTGATTCTTTACATCTCTTATGCTTGATCATTTGCTCTAGGTTCTATGGACTTGGGTTGTTTGTTGTTCCTCTACAGTCTTCATTTGCCAAACGGAACACACCCAAAGATGAAGGTACTGTGAATACATGGATGTATTGTGGTGATAATATGTCACATGGTGTATGTACGTACACATGTATGCACGTGCCAACATGCACTGGTACACATTGCCACATTCGTATGTAGTGGAACCTCTGTAAACGGGGACTCTGAATGGAGGACACAATAGAGATTACCTCCCTACACAGGACACTTTGAGGCACCTTAATGGACTTCCCTATAGTGCTAATACAGTTTTCACCTCTGAAGAGTGGACATCCTCTCTACAGTGGTTGCTTTAGCTGGTCCTTGTGTGTCCTTTATGAACAGTTTCCATTGTGTGGTCATACACATGTACATGTATGTACACAGGTCTTATCCTGGACAATTGGTTGGCTCTGGGCCATCTGGTGTTATTTGTGACCGTTCCACCTGTGCTGGAGTGCTTCCTCTCCCAACACCTCCACTGGATGGACAGTGCTTTGGTGAGCAGCACCATGTGTGTTAGTCTACAGTCCTCACTAACAGCTAGGAATGTGGAATTGTAAGTGTATGTACAGGTACGTAGATTATCAAGTGAATATTTCTTGTAGCGGATAATGTGTCTCAAATGCCAATGTATAGTTTGCTGAACTATGAGGACTGAATCCTTTCTGCATTGTGCCTCTGCTCAAGTCCACGTCTGGTGTCTTCTCCCTGCAGTCACTTGTTCTGTTCCTGTTCTTGCCTACCTTCCTCCTCACCTTATTGGACACACAAGGGATGATGTACTGGACCGGTGTGTGTGTGTGTGTGTGTGTGTGTGTGTGTGTGTGTGTGTGTGTGTGTGTGTGTGTGTGTATGTGGTGTGTGTTGTGTGTGTGTGGTGTGTGTTGTGTGTGTGTGTGGTGTGTGTTGTGTGTGTGTGTGTGGTGTGTGTGTGTGTGTTGTGTGTGTGTGTGTGTGTGTTGTGTGTGTGTGTGTGTGTGTGTGTGTTGTGTTGTGTGTGTGTGTGTGTGTGTGTGTGTGTAGGTGGGTGGTTGTGTGCCTGTGTCTATAGTGTGTATATGTGTGTACGTATGCATGTATGTGTGTACATATTTGTGTAAACCATGAATACGAATGTGCTACACAGTGTCATTTGTGCCCACATAGCATGCACAGTATGCAAAGTACACGTTACATATGTAATATGTATATACAGTATGTACATTATGCAGAGTATGTACGTACATACATGGTGTATATGTAGTTGTATTGATTGTACATTTCTCTATGTGTATACCACTCCAGGTGTGCCAGGACACTTGGTGCCCTACATCAGGAGAACGTTCGGTGCTGTAGTCCTTGTGAGTGTGTGACTGTGTGCGGGTAGTGTGGGTAAGGGCATGTGACTCCGGGAGTAGTGAGTGTGTCACTGTGTGAGGGTAGTGTGGGTAAGGGCATGTGACTCTTGGAGTAGTGAGTGTGTGTGAGTGTGTGGGTGTGTAAACATGTGTGCTTTTGGTTGATTCGCCCCTCCCTCCATGTGCGCTGTAGGCCTGTGTGTCACTACTGCTGTATCGCAACAACCAGTCAGAGATGCTCCTACTGGCCTTCCCAATGGTCATCGTACAGTTCTTAGCAGTGACCAGCAGTGAATCTGACGAGGACTACGTTATACTCCCTCGCCAGATAGTGGGCGCCAGTAGTATCCTGTTTGCCTACATGTGGGCCTTCCTCAGGCTACCTTGGGGGCTAAGGTACGTTGCATTATGCAATTACAGTGCATATGATACATTACTTCACTGTATGTATGTATGTATGTATGTATGGATGTATGTACGTACATTGCTTCACTGTATGTATGTATGTACATTGCTTCTCTGTATGTATGTATGTATGTACATACAGTGTACATTGCTTCACTGTATGTATGTATGTATATACATACATTGCTTCACTGTATGTATGTATGTACATACATTGCTTCACTGTATGTATGTATATACATACATTGCTTCACTGTATGTATGTATATACATACATTGCTTCACTGTATGTATTTCTCGTTGGTTACTGACCAGTGTATGCTGATATTGTGTGCCAGTCCCATTCATCTTGTCCCTTCTTCCCTGCCAGCTATCGTCTCTCTTTCGGGTTACCACTGTCGCTTGACGCACTGCAGCTGATGTTGCTGGCCATGGCATTCTTCTCTGTGGTGTTGTTTGTACTTTGGAAACGTATTTCAAATGCATTTGTATGGATTGCCTATGTAGCAGGTGTGTGTGTGTGTGTGTGTGTGTGTGTGTGTGTGTGTGTGTGTGTGTGTGTGTGTAATGGTGTTTTGCATTGTAGATATGTGCGATAATCCATAAACTAATGTTTAATCATTTTCATTCCCATTCACAGCATTTTCTCTCTGTGAGTACATCCTAACGGCCTTCCACATGTACCATCCCTTGCTGGCCCTTCTCACATCTGCCCTAGGTATCACCTTGATGCACAGGTACGTACACAGTACACGTACTGACTTATGATAGCAGTATATTATATTGCAACTCCTCCTCAGGGTATACGTTTTGTGTGTACGTATGGAATGAATTCTTCTTAACCTTCCTTTGTGTGTGTTCCTCACTGTATTGTCGTTGACACTGTCTTTACATTGTGTGTGTATTGTGCCTCTTCTACATATGCCCTGTGTGTGTAGGTTGTGGATAGTGAGAAGAATCAGCCGTAATTGTGCGTGGGTTGTAGTCAGTATCCTGTTGACCAAGCTGACCCGACTGCTCCTGACAACCAACACCACTCTGTCTGAGAGCTGTCTCGCCCATGTAGCTGTCTTCCTCATTGCCTTGGCAGCTGTCAGAATGGGCTTGTATCAGAATACTGCATCACTGAAGCCAAGTCATGTGAGTGTCACACGGACCAATGAAATGATGATGCATAAGTGTCAGTTTGTATTCTGTCTCCAGCTGGTACTCTTCACTGTCATTCTCGCTGTTGGACTGCTGATGTCTGTGTCTTCTCTGCTTGCTCCTCTGTGGCTTGCAGCCACTCACACACTTATTCCCATCTCCCTCATTGTTGGTAAGCATGTATGCCCTCACCCCATACACAGACACACACACACACACGCGCACACACACACAACACACACACACACACACACACACAACACACACACACACACACACACACACAACACACACACACACACACAACACACACACACACACACACACACACAACACACACACACACACACACACACACACACACACACACACACACACACACACACACATGTATATTTCTTATAGACATGCATATATGTGTTCTCCTACTCCTGTTGCTCCAGCATTCTCCTTGTTTGCCATCTCACTGTATGTCATGTACAGTGTGAAGTTCCTCAAGAAAGCCTCTCCGCAGTGGTTGTCGCGACTTCCTCTCGGCATCATAGTACTGGCTGTAATTCTTGGGTTGCTCCAACCAGAGTTTGGATTTGAGGTGATAATGATTGGTTTTGAATATGGAATGAATTTTTGGGGTGAAAACTGTACTACAGTGGAGCTTTTCTATTACGGACACTTTGCTACCTTAATTTGTGTCCATATTCAAGAGGTTTCCTCAGTTTAGAGGCCATACACACAGTTCCGCGTACACTAGGATACAGAATGGTGTCCTAGCTGTAGATTTTGCCTTACTGCAGAGGTTTGTAATAGAGAGGTTCCACATATGTCTACAAACATATAATGTACGTATAATTCCCCTCCCCCCCACACACACAATTGCACACCTACGGATGATTACACACACACACGCACACACACACACACACACACACACACACACACACACACACACGCACACACACACACGCACACTGGCATTGTAAGAGTTATTCTGTTGTTCACGTGTATATTCGCTTGTGTATTGTCATCTGGGTTGCTCTTTGATAGATTGTACAAGCCATTATGATACTCTACGTCCATTACTTCATGCCGGGATCCAGTGTGTTTGGTCTTGGGACGCCAGGAGCATTTGTTGCAGCATGGACAGCCGTTTTGGAGTGGTGTGTGTTGCTGTCCCTGATCAGCACAACCATAGCCATATTTCAGAGAGGCTATCGCTGGTTGTCAACACTGGCAGCTAGCTTTTGGGGGGCCTTTGTGGGTGTGCTGCTAGCGGCATGGGTAAGTAGTTTCACTTTGTGTTGTGTTGTGTGTCAGTATGTGTACACATACCGGGTGTCTGGTGAAATAGTGTACTGTATATTTGTGTCACATGTCCATCAAAAGCGTATCACATGTATGTCACAAGTAAAGTACAATCATGTCACATGTATGTCACTTGCACTCATCCAAATCTCTACTTATTACATATAGTATTTTGGATGCCACTATCAGGCTGTGTGTTGTATGTATGAATGTGTCTTTTTGTTCTGTCTGTCGTTTGTCTGCAGCTTCTCCATCACCCACCAACCTCAGCGTTTGCCATAGAATACGCTGTAGTGTGCTCCCTGGCAGCCATCACCATCGTAAGAGCCATCACAGCAACCCGGGATGGGACATATGTGGACACAATCATGTGAGTGTGTACCTCAGAGTGTGTAGTGCACCTCAGAGTATGTAGTGCACCTCAGAGTGTGTAGTGCTCTCAGAGTGTGTAGTGCTCTCAGAGTGTGTAGTATACCTCAGAGTGTGTAGAGCACCTCATAGGGATTGTGTGATAATCTACCCGTCCTCCCATTGATAGGTTTGCGCTACAGCTTGTTGTGTTTACTGCGAACTTTTCCTCTGAACTCTACAACATCGACAGTATTCAAGAATACGAACCAGGTACGTACCTATGTGCATGTGGTCACCCAGTCGTATTAGGAGAACGAGTGGATAGAGTCTGTTTACCAATCTTGCTGTATATTTCTCTTTAGAAATGGAGTTTGTTATACCGCCCACCTCTCGAGTACATTTTGGAGTGTTTCTCTTCATTGCCTTATCTTTCAAAGTGAAACAGGTGTGTGCATGTGTTGTGTGTGTGTGTGTTTGTGTGTGTGTGTGTGTGTGTGTGTGTGTGTGTGTGTGTGTGTGTGTGTGTGTGTGTGTGCGTGTGTTGTGTGTGTGTGTGTGTGTGTGTGTGTGTGTGTGTGTGTGTGTGTGTGCATGTGTTTTGTGTGTGTGTGTAATGTGAGTGTGTGTAGATATCTGATTTGTCATCACTACGTGCATCACTTCATGTGTGTTTACGTATTTTGTAATCACAGCTGTATTTACATAGGATGTCTCTCTCTCTCAGTATTTCCTTCAGAACGCTGACCAGTCTCCCAGTCAGACGTACATGGCTCTGAGCGGGAACCTAGCGTGCTGTCTGGTCTTCTTACTTGCCATCATCAATCCCATTCACTCGCAGCAAGTTGTCTCTGTGAGTGCTCCTGTCACAGGCTTTGAGATACAGTGGAACCTCTCTATAAAGGACACATTGGGACCAGCTAATTTGTCCACTGTAGAGAGGTTGTCCACTCTTCAGAGGTGAAAAATGTATTAACACTATAGGGAAGTTCATTTTTGGGGCCTAAGAAAGTGTCCTTTGTAGGGAGGTATTTTCTACGGTGTCCTTTATTGGGAGAGTCCTTTAGTAGAGGTTCCACTGTACCACTTGAGGACCTCCTCTGTAGTACAGTGGAACCTCTCTGATAACAATACTCCAAATAAAGAATGCAATAGAAATCACCTCCATACAGAGGACACTCCGAAGAACCAGAATGGACTTTCCTGTATATAGTGCTAATACTGGTCATACCTTATTTGGATCTGAAATACAGTTGACTCCACTTATAACGAACTCGCTTACAAAGAATTTCGCTTTATAACGAATCACCTTTAAGGAACACGTTCCGGACCATTGAAAACCTTCTGTTTATAGCGTACCTGTTTCTGTTACAACGAACCACAACCACGAGATGTTACAACTGAGTCGCCTATAAATCTGACAAAGGAACTGGGTATCGACTGTTGGGAAGCTTCAGAGGGCTAAGAAGAACCTTCGCTGCCAATATTACGTTCAGCAAAGCCGTCGCAATCGAATTGTAGCCTAATTTCTGGTTCTAGCCGTTTCCACAATCGGCCATTTTTCGCACAATATAATTATTCTACTCAATATTATACTGAACACACATCACTATTGAGTAGCTTTTTTAACAGTTAGGGATGTTATGACTGTACTTTGCATGTACAATGAATTCTTATTTATTGAAAAGATGCAATGTGGTTATAAAGAACTTCTTTTATCAAGAACTTTTTCATATGGATATTTGGGTTTGTTATATCCAGAGTCAACTGTATATACCTTATGTGGAGTTGATATACCTTATTTGGATCAGAAGTACATTCATTATTCAGAGTACCTTATTTGGACCTGACATACATGCCTTATTTGGACCTGACAGTGATTGGTTATCATATCCCTTGTGATGCTTGTTGCTATGTAACACTACCTTAACTGTTCTACTACAGATTTTGGCAAGTAGCTTGGTTTTCCTCCTCCTCCAAGAAGATGGCTATCTGGTGCGCATCTCTCTATCAAATTTCCCCCTGGCTCCATGTGTCATGGTTGCCGTGGTTGCCATGTATGGGTTTGATGCCTACCATCTTTACGTCTTGATGTCAAACACCATGAAATTTTCACTGACCACTGCAGCAAGTGAGTGCCTCTGAAAGGATTGTCGGAATAGTGTTGTGTGTGTGTGTGTGTGTGTATGTGTGTGTGTGTGTGTGTGTGTGTGTGTGTGTGTGTGTGTGTGTGTGTGTGTGTGTGTGTGTGTGTGTGTGTGTGTGTGTGTGCACGCATGCATGCATGCATGCATGGGTTTATGTACATGTATGTACATATGTGTGTTCTACTGTTCTGTTCTGTTCTGTTCTGTTGTATTGTGTGCTTTCTACATGTACATTACACATCTGTCAGTTGATATTTAGCTTGCTGGCTGTCTCATTGGAACTATACCTGTCTTTGTGTAGTGTTCTATGGAGAACTGGCCCTCTTAATGCTGGGGATCCCCGGTCACTTCTTGGTAATCTGGTACCTCTGGACGGGCAAGGGATCAGTCTTCCACTTGCGCATTTGGATGATTCTGGCCTTGTTCATCCCCAACAGTCTGCTGGCCTATTGTAGCTCCTCTCCTCTCAGCTTGACATTGGCTGGCATTGCTGTCACTGGACTCGCACTCACAGCTGCTCAACAGACGAATTAGGTTCAAAATTTATAGCAAATCAGTCAACTGTTGTGTTTAAGAAACATTACGTGTTAGGGTAATTTGTGGGTGGAAATGATACTGAATGATAATGAATTTCTATGCGTGATGCGGAATGCAGCGGTGGTAGTCTACGTCATAGGGAGTTTCCCTAATCCACGTGCATTTACGTTTGGGTTGATGCGATGCAAGTAACAACTTCTCATGAAGCGAAAGTGTACAATTTGAGCGCTGGAAAATCTCTCCCTGAGGTAAAAACCAGTACGCATGCATGATTTTGTAAGAATATGTAGGTAAATGATCCTTCCACCTTTTAAACAGTGGGTTTCTGAGAGAAAGAGAAGGAGTCTTTTGAAACAAGATGTTGGTGAGTTGCAATTTTCACTTTGGTGTGTTCTGTCGTCACCAGTGAAGTTCATTGAAAGCTGAAATCTGACCTCCAGTCTTATTTTGTACGTATTCTAATTACCACCTGTAGGTCTGCGGCAGAGAATCGAGCTGCTTCAAGACTTTGAAATGCCAACTGCTTCTGGAAGAATGAAGGTGTCTAAAGATGGCCAGTACATAGTGGCAACAGGTTAGAGAATTGAGGACTTTTGCTAGCACCTCATGCTTGGTAGACAGCTGCAATGTCATTCCACTGCTAGGTACATACAAGCCTCGTGTGAGATGCTATGACGTCAACCAGCTTTCTATGAAGTTTGAAAGGTGTTTTGATTCTGAAGGTACATGTCTTCTGCACACATATCTGTATAGTATGTGTGCATGCAGATATTATGTGAATGCAAGGTGTATACTTGGCGTGATATGCTTCTGTTGTAACTAGTATACTGGCTTGAGTAAGCCGTACCGAGTGTGTGTCTCAATGTTTTGGAGCATAGCATGCATATATGTATGTGATATATGGAAGATGTTTTGGTATTTGCATATTCTCATACCCTCAATCCATCATTCTCTCATCTTCTGTACACAGCTGTACAATTCTGTGTGTTATCGGATGACTATTCAAAGGTTTGGTATGTTTGTGTGTGTCACATTGCCACTACAATCATAATATGTAGTTGTTCGAAAGTTTGTCACAGTTAAATTGAACAAGGAGGATATGAAATATAATATACATACATGAAATGGTGTTCATTTAGTTACATTTTAGAAATATTATGACACCTTCATTTCATCTAGTTGATGTGGTGTACCCATTACATTAATGGATGGATGTTTATGCATCACATACTATTAGGCTTCATATAATAATGTCTGTTACACATTTATTAGTTGGAAGAATGCATTCCTCGCCTCCAAACGGTCACTGAATGCATCTATTACATCAAATTACAAAATAAAATGAAAAAATACTTTACAAATAACATAAGAAACATTCTTTACTTGTTGCTCCTTTCATTAAGTGGATAGTAGATTTGAATAATATTGAGAGGTGTTCAGTTTGAGCAAAAATAGATGATTATGCTGACTGACTCATCTGCAGCTGGATTGAACTTTTGGGTGTTCACTTTCTCTTCTTTGGAAAGGAGTCCACATAGGTAGGAGGTATCACAGGCTTTCTCTGAACGACTGGTTTCTTGTATTTTTGCTTGTCCCAAATTGACCTCAAGAGATCGTCTGGCAGGGTGGACATGCTCCGCCACAGAATAGGAGGGTAGGTCATCAGCTGTTGAGGAACGCAAGCGTTAGCAGGACCAGTGTTCATTCGAACAATAAGAGTCTTTTTGTTGATGAAGTTCTTGAATAGAATGTCTGTTACTATGTAGTTGTAGTCTATTCGGCAGTTTACGTCTTCTTCCATCTGATGTGAAGAGGAGGTCTTAACTCTCTCGCATGCCTTCTTGTAGCCTGGGCTACATAGAACAAGTATTTTACGCGCCATCTTCATGGCATTTTCCCGCCATTGAACCTCCCCCATCTCCCTTCTTTCTTTGGTGAACCAGAAGTCGGCAAGCACCGTTAAACCTTTGTCTTCTAGCTTTTTCGCCAAATCCTTCGCCTCGCTTTGACATTCTAGATGATAGGAAAGATAGACTTCGGGCAAACCCGACTGAACGTGATATTTGTCTTCTTCTTCTAGCTCGTTCCAGACGTCTACGCGTTCTTCTGGTATATAAACGTTGTTGAATGGACCTTTACTCTTCTCCATGATCAAATCTAGGTCTGTTTCTACGGATAAAGAGATAAGTAAGTAACAACAAAGTAAATCGTTCGGTATGTTTCACTGAAACTGAAAGTCGTGTTGTATCGCACAGTTAGTATATACCGTCACGGGGGAAGACTTTTGGCGACCGAAAACCACTTTAGTACGTCCACGCTTCATTCATGCATTATTTAACAAGCGTGGCCGAAGAAAAACATAAACTATTGCTCACTTGAAAGGACTTGAGCAAGGTCTTTGCGTAGTACATCAATACAGTCTTCTCTCTTTATACATCTGAGACGGTACACGAGTTCGGAAAGTGAAGCGTGGCCTGTTTCCTCCCACAGTTTCAGGAGACAATGGAAGGGGCTTTGGCACCGGGCCTTGATGTTCTCTGCGATTGTAGTGGTAAACCCCATTTCGTCTGACAAATCTTCCCAGTTCTTCGACAAGGGATACGTTGGATTTAACATCAAAGCCAAACTATTTCGTGTTATTCGAGACAAGAGCCCTAGCTCCCTTGAAGACATCCTCGATTGTCCTCAGTTACTCTTCCTTCAGGGATAGATCAACTGTTTGAACGGTAAAGTCCAGACACACAGTGTCTATGATTTGATCCTTTTTGGGCCGGAAGCCGCACTAATGATATTCATAGCCATGATTGCAAATTGATTATGAATTCAATTAACGTCACTCTGGCCACTCACACGTGTGTACTTGAATCTTTATAATAATAATATTATGAAGATTTTTATTTCCACTTCACAGCTAGTGTTTCTTCAAGCTGACAGACATGTGGAATTCCATGTTCAGGTGTGTGTGTGTGTGCGCGTGCGTGCATGTGTGTGTGCATGTGTGTGTGTGTGTGTGTGTGTGTGTGTGTGTGTGTGTGTGTGTGCATGTGTGTGCATGTGTGTGTGTGTGTGTGTGTGTGTGTGTGTGTGTGTGTGTGTGTGTGTGTGTGTGTGTGTGTGTGTGTGTGTGTGTGTGTGTGTGTGTGTGTGTGTGTGTGTGTGTGTGTGTGTGTGTGTGTGTGTGTGTGTGTGTGTGTGTGTGTGTGTGTGATAATGCAATTGACTTGGGTATTATATTCCTTATTATCATATTTTCATGTTTATAAATCCGAACCTTCAGTATGGCACCTACTACCGAGTGAGAATTCCCAAGTTTGGTCATGATATGGCCTACCACTACCCATCCTGTGACCTGTATTTGGTAGGAGCCAGGTATGTGCACATGCATGGATACCAAACAGCTGCTCCTGTGTATCATGTGATGATCATGTGATTACATAGTGAACTTTTTTCCAAAGACAGCTACATTGGGTACAGTGTTATGGGTTGTCATTTGACTGTCGAATAGTTTAAGGGTGTGAGTAATTATAGAGAGTTTTGGTACATCTGATAACTTTTCTCAAATGTGTATACATACTACTTATAAGTATTATCTTACATGCCAGTCTCATATGCTTACTTACATTTATACGTGTATGTGTAAGTCCCTACACGAAACAGAGAAAAAGATAGTACATTGTGATTCTCATGTACAATAGTACTGTATTATACTGTTCCACACTTATATAAATATAATATAAACTGGATGTACAGTAACAAAGTGTAGTTGAATGGTTATTATATTCCTTTGTTGATTATATCTTGTTGTCTGTCTCCCATTTTCCTGCAGTCATGAAATCTATAGACTCAACCTGGACCAGGGAAGATTCCTCAACTCCTTGTCCACACAACTGAGGTACACACATACCTTTACTGTCCAACATCCACTTTTATACATTTGTTGTGTGAAGGAGGCGTCTCACGAGATCAGACAGACTGAGTTTCCCTGGGGTCAGCGACCTTTTTGAAACTCACTTTCTTCATAAGAATTGATGAACGAAATTGATCAATAGTATCTATGGACTCTAGTCTACTTTCAAAGAAATTATCTTCCATTTCACCAACTATCGCATAAATTATTGTACATTGTCCATTATGGTAGTGTAGAGCAAGCCCACCCCAAACCCTACACAGCCAGTAATACATGAGTCAGTGCATACCAACTTGCCCCCCCAATGGCATCCATACTACCTGTTCCCCTGTTCTCCGTAGGCTGTTAGTAGTAGTTATGAATGTATATATTGAAGGTGTGTTCATGATCATTGCTTTGCTGTTTGTGTCCGATCACAGTGCTATTAACGTGTGTGAGTTCAACACTTTGCATCATTTACTTGCTGCGGGTTCTGATAAGGTATGGGAACTGGTGTGTGTGTGTGTGTGTGTGTGTGTGTGTGTGTGTGTGTGTGTGTGTGTGTGTGTGTGTGTGTGTGTGTGTGTGTGTGTGGTGTCCATACGTGTGTGTGTATGTGCGTGTGCCCATATGTGTGCATGTGCATGTGTGTACTTGTGTGTGTGTGGACTCAACCCATGCTCTACAATACTATATCATTTTTGTCAATACTTGATCAACAATTTGAAATTATTGTTTCACAATTATGCCCATTGATCTCATTCATGTAGGGTGAAATTGAATGCTGGGACCCTCGGTCCCGGAGCAGAGTGGGGAGTCTCAGCATATCACCAGCATTGCTTCAGTATTCAGACATTGGGTTAGTGAATATGGTCTCTCTCTCTCTCTCTCTCTCTGTGTGTGTGTGTGTGGGTGTGTGGATGGGTGTACATACATACCCTCACACACACCCAGGCACACACATGCATACACACACACACACACACACACACACACACACACACACACACACACACACACACACACACACACACACACACACACACACACACACACACACACACACACACACACACACACACACACACACACACACACACACACACACACACACACACACACACACACACACACATTATACTATCCCTTATGCATATACTTACAGTGTCTGCTCAATGTGTGTACATTGTAGATTGGATGATCCTCCAGGAGTAACAGCACTTGAGTACTTGGATGGGCTCAATATGGCGGTTGGTACCAGTACAGGCCAGGTCCGTTGGCTGCAATGACAGCGAGCCTTTGATGATGACACTGAGAGCTAGTGCGTACACGTGTTGTCCATCCATCTTCAGGTACTGATGTATGACATTCGATCCAACAAACCTTACCACATACAAGACCATCACTATGGGCTTCCGATACACTCACTGGCTTATAATAAGGAACAGGAGCTGGTACTTGCTTGTGATTCTAAAGCCCTCAAGATTTGGGAAAGAAACCACGTAAGTGACTTAGTGGTTGTGTGTATGTGTGTGTGTGTGTGTGGTTGTGTGTGTGTGTGTGTGTGTGTGTGTGTGTGTGTGTGTGTGTGTGTGTGTGTGTGTGTGTGTGTGTGCATACTTGTGTACACATCTAGTGAGTCATGTGTATGACGATTTAGGGGGGATTAAAGTGCATGCGTACATGTCATAAGTGCCATATTGTAACGGAAGTCTCAATCACTCAACTCAGGGTAAACTATTCACAGTTATTGAGCCAGAGACGGACATCAATGAACTTTGTTACATCAGCAGTACAGGTACATTCTGATTTGATACTGTCTATGTGGTGTTTGATTCATTGCGCAAACAGTAATAAAATGGAAGAATATTGTCTTGCTACATGAGACCGTCACTATAAGCCCCTTGTCTCTTCATTGTCATATAACAAGGAACAGGAGGTGGTCTGCATCTGAGCCCAGGTTGCATCCTAACTTCTTGTACACGCTAGCAATGTGCACATCTGTTCACTACAATATGTAGTACGCATCTGTTCACACCAACATGTACACATCTGTACGCGCTAGCTATTTGCACATCTGTTCACACCAACATGTACACATCTGTACGCGCTAGCTATTTGCACATCTGTTCACACCAACATGTACACATCTGTACGCGCTAGCAATTTACACATGTGTTCACACCAACATGTACACATCTGTACACACTAGCAATTTACACATCTGCTCGCACCAACTTGTACACAATGTATGCAAATTGCTATTATATGATCCACTGTCATGCACAGGTTTGATACTGATGGCAGTGGAGTCTCCTCGGATGCAGGCCTACTACATACCTGTGAGTCATGGGCTGTACACAGACTTTTGTTTTGTTCTTGTTGAGCTTTACTTGACAGCCATCCAATCATTGCTGTTTGTGAGTAGTTTACAGTGTTACCCTTGGTAACGGTTTCATCCCATAATATCTGTCTGATCTGTGTTGCAACTGCCCCCAATCGTAGGCCCTCGGACCAGCTCCCAAGTGGTGTTCATTCTTGGACAGTCTGACAGAAGAACTAGAGGAAAACCCTGAGCCTACAGGTCTGGACCCGCCTTTTTACTACATGATAATTGATTTCTCTCCCTTCGCATTCTGTCCTGTGTAATGACTCAATAATGAGATATGTACTTTGGGAGAATTACCAAATATCCTTTGTGTTCTCCAATTAATCCACACTCTCCACGTTCTCCAATTAATCCACACTCTCTACATTCTCTGATTAGTCTTCACTCTCCATTTTCTCCAGTTATTTCATGTCCTCAATGTTTGGTTGATATCTTCTTGTTTTGCAGTTTATGATGATTACAAATTTGTAACAGAAAAAGACTTAGAGCATTTAGGATTGTCCCACATGATCGGCAGTGATCTCCTCAAAGCCTACATGCATGGTTATTTCATGGACATACGACTCTATAATAAGGTGAGGTGGAGTCATTGGGACAATATTGTGAGTGAATGCACAACCTCTTCCCCAAGCTGTAAAGAGCCATGAGAATTGTGACAGTGTCCAGCAATTTAGCCACATGGAGTATTGTGTGACTTTATTTGTTTTTGTGTTGTTTTTTTTATTTTGTTTTTTCCTTAGGCAAAGTCTATTGTTGATCCATTCGCATATGAGGAATATCGGAAAAGTAAGATTAAAGAAAAGATTGATAAAGAAAGAAGCACAAGGATACAGAAAAGGAAGCTTCCCAAAGTGAACAGAGATCTAGCAGAGAAGCTCCTTAGTGGGAAGAAAGGAGGAAATGAAGCTAATCCTCTAGGAGATGACCGCTTTGCTGCCATGTTCAGTAATCCTGACTTTACTGTTGATCCTGAGAGTGAGGTAGGAGGATAAGTGATGGTGGGGAGTGTGACAGTGTGAAGGAGTGATGGTGGAGTGTAACAGCATTAAGGAGTGATGGTGGAGTGTGAGGAGTGATGATAAAATGTGTGACATTGTGAAGGAGTGATGGTGAAGGAATGTAAGTACAATGGTGTTGATGTATCCACATCATGTGTCATCTGTAGGAATATAGGCTCCTACATCCTGTCATCTCCAAACACGACAAGAAGAAAAAGGCTGAGGAAGAGAAGAGAGCACTAGAAGAACAGTTTGAGGAGTTGGAGGTGACTTGATTAATTATTTCACTTGTGAGTCTCTTCTACCATGGCAAGCATAATGCCCCTAATGTGTTGTAGGAATCGGAAGAAGAGGGGAGAGGTAGTGATGAGGAGGATGACTTTGAGAGCAGTTCGGATGATGACCAAGAGATCTTGTCTAGAAGAAAGGAAAAGATGCCGGTCCGGGAACCAGCTCCAAAATTCTATGAAATCAAAACCGGAACAGAATTTGAAACCACCGATATGAAAAGAATTCCAAAGATGAAGTCAAAGTGAGTACTCAACCTCCATAGTCTGTTGAGGTACACTTATACTGACTGTACCTCTACTACATATTCCTACATTCTCCTCATCAGAACGATGGCACTAGGACAGCTTGTGGAGGAGGAGAGTTCTAGTTACTTGATACAGTCGCAGAGCTCTTCCTCTGGAAGCAAGACAGTCACATTTAACCTGCAGAAGGTACTGCTTCGTACGTGGAGTCTTGTGTGTTGTATTTGTGGTACTGTCAAGTACACTGTGTCATCTGAATGTATGTGTATTATGTATGTAAGCATGTATGTGTGTATGTATATATGTATGTACAGTATGTATGTGTGTATGTATATGTATGTATGTATGTATTATGAGTGTATGTATGTATGTATGTATGTATGTATGTAATGTGTATGTTTGTCTGCTTAATTGGAGACTTATCCCAACAATCCCTTAACCGACACTTGTTTTGTGTAGAGCGATAAGGAGACCCAACAACAAGAAGTAGTGAGACAACATCAAAAAGACAGAAGAAAGGTGGGAAGGTCAGCAAAATCAATTTTACCGAAAAAGAAGAAAGGTCCTGTGTACTGGAAAGGAAAGAGAGTCAAATAGCATTCACAGATAACAGATAACATAAACCTTTCAATTTTGGATCCCAATCACCGTTTGACACCAGGCAAATTGAATGCGGATTGATTAAAGTTCACAGACGATAATGTAAATTGACAATATTAACATTCACAGTGACATATTTACAACTTTTCTTATTGCATAAACAATACAGTAGAAATTCTCTCTATGATATCCATTGTATGTATGTGTACGTCATAGATTCTAGGGGCTTTCAGCTTTCAATTGCTCCCGGCCGGCGTACACGCTTTCCGCGAGTTTCGGACTATTCTTAATTACAGGGTTTCACTCGTTCTCGAAACCCGTCACGTGTAGCATATGTAGGGGGAGAATAGGCAATGATCCGGCGCACTGCAAAACTCTTCCAGCGACAGTTATATTCCTTGCTGTCCTCAAAATGCGCCCTAGCCTCAACTTTAGCTGCCCTATTTATAATCGTGGTCTCCTTGCTGCAGTTTGGAGAGGTAAGGGAGTTCTTCTGTATTATCAATGGCGTTTTTCTTCACTGAAACCCATCACTTCCAGCCGGACCGACCCCGTGTGCACTACTTGTCCTGAGACAAACACCTGTTCTGTGTGTTGATCTTTATCGTGCTCATTTGTGTGACTCGCGACAACATACATGGCCGCGTGTTTCTATGAGTTTGTGAGCCTATTCTCCTTCACGCCTTCTTGCAGGTAGTTGTGGAGTGGAGCATAGACCGATACGAGGCACAGTTCAGCATTTACAGAGACAACATCGGGGAGCGCTCCTTTGAGAAGCACTTCACCACTGAGCTTCCAATAGACGCTGTGTACACATGGGTGAATGGGTCGGACCCTGACCTCCTCAGAGAGCTGGCGGCTCTGAAACATGCTATGAGGGAGAAGAGGGAGAGTGAGGAGCTAGCATCTGGAGGAAAGAACTCTACAAGTGGAGCTAGTGAAAGACCTGAAGGGTATGACGTGTGTGTGAGTGCAGATATTTGTGTCAATGGAATCGTCATGTTTGTGTGTGTGTGTGTGTGTGTGTGTGTGTGTGTGTGTGTGTATGTAAGTGTACATGCATATATGCATGCTTGGCTGGGTGTTCTGTATGTCGATAAATAACATTTCAAGGATGGATGGATTCGTATGCCACTTACAGCAAATGTATACCATCTTTCTCTAGATTTCACTGTCCCTTTGATAACTGTGTTCCTTGGAAAACACTGGTTGTCAGTTCTGTTGGTCATATCAATCAAACCCATGAAGACCTAGCCACCTGGTCCAGCTGTATGCGCACCAGTGTGTTCTTCAACAGGAGCATGAGCCCATTCACTAAGGAACCTGTTTTCTACCTTCGGTTCAAGGAAGAGAAAGACGGTGAGTGTGTGGGTGAGGAGATGGGAGGGTGTGTGTGGAGAGATGGTAAGAAGTAGCTGTGGGGAGATGGTGAGTGTGTGGGTGTGAGATGGTAGTGGGAAAGGAGGTGTGTTGTGTGACAGTTGTTTCCAGTACAGTTCTATGCCTACTGGCGTGGATGGTTGCTCACAGTGTGCATGTGATTGAGTTGTGTTTCCACTTCAGTTTCCACCTGTCTGGAAATGGGTCTTGTGGATGAGCAAGGAACCCCAATCAACTGCACTAGAGGATTTCTAGTACGTTTCACAATATCCAGTGTCTTGGGCGGCCATTTAAGGTGATTTCTTCTGCTGTTGCAGACCACGGATCACTCACTTATGGATGTAGTTCCCATTCCCAATTTTGCAATTGCTACTTGGAATGGAAGTGATCCACGCAGGAACATCACAAAACGTGACTTCCACAAAGCTCTGTCAAGGGTACTGCCTCCAGTATTGGTGTCCGTTGAGGTCGTGAAGAACAGGACTGCAGTAGTCGAATTCAAGAGTGGCAAACTCGTGGATGAACTGAAGGAAGAGGTACTCACCTATGTATACATACCGTGTAGGCCTGTGCAAGAATTGTGATAATTGCAATTATTGTTCTCAACTTTTATTATCGTGATGATAATAAAAACTTGAGTATTATAGAGGTATGTATATAGAAATATAGTATACAGTGAATACTCGTTAATCCATCACAATTCGTTCTCAAAGAATATGGTGGATTAACAAGTTTGGAGGATTAACTGGATATTCATTGATACTTGTACATTATATTGGTACTTGGAAATTGTGGCGGATTAAAAGGTTTGGTGGATAAAACAGCAAATTACAAGAATTCACTGTATATAGCAGCGTCATATTACAATAACACTTCCTTCGTTGTTCACTTCTGGAAAATATGCGTATGTAGGTGTCTTTAGCTCAAAACTGAGAGTAAAGTGGCTCAAGTATTGGCCCACACATAGCTTACTAGTTCAGTGGTTTATTTCATCTACTTTTAAGCTTGTATCATGTGATTAGCATCACGGTATCATGTGATTATCATCATAATCCTGATAATGATGCCGATCATTGTAATGTAGGTCACACCATTGTCACACAGACCTGGTACTGAGCACAAGTGCGTCATGACAGTGGTTATATTGTGGATACTGGAATATTGAATGTGCATATAGGATGGAAATAGGGGTGTTCCCCTTTCCACCTGTATATATATATATATATATATCTGTGTGTGTGTGTGTGTGTGTGTGTGTGTGTGTGTGTGTGTGTGTGTGTGTGTGGCTAGTTGTATTGTTATGCAATGCACATACGTAACTCATTGCGCAATACCTATGGTGTGTTTCATAATTGTTTCCCTTTAGACTTTGTCAAACTTCACAATAAGAATGGGAGAGAGTGACATCGTCCTGACCCTCTACCGAGCTTACCTTGTCTGGACCCCATTCAAATACAGTAAACAATATGTTAGTCTACCTTATCCATACATGTGTACACACAGTCCGTGTTTCATGAGTACCTTGAAGGGCACACCAATTTGTACTTCCTGTGATAATTACTTGCTATCAGTACTGGTTGATATAGTGTACATGAGCTAGGGACTGAGAACAACTACCAAGCAAATTGTAGCATGATTTGAACATTTTATTCACTTGTGTTGTGTGCTGTCTACACAGACTGAGAATGGCATTGAAGGAGACATTATGTCTTCAAACAGATTTGAAGACAATGAGGTGTGTGTGTGTGTGTGTGTGTGTGTGTGCGTGTGTGCGTGCATGTGTGCATGTGTGTGTGTGTGTGTGTGTGTGTGTGTGTGTGTGTTTGTGTGCATGTGTGTGTGTTTGTGTGCATGTGTGTTTGTGTGTATGTGGGCTCACTTTACATGCATATCCACACATATGCATACATTCAATCATCAACATGTCTATTAGGAGCTGAAGTATTCCCTACGTTCTCTGGAGAAGAATGCCCCGTGGATACGTCATGTTTACATCGTAACGAATGGTCAGATCCCTCACTGGTTGAACCTGGACAACCCTCGGGTCAAAATCATCACACATGAGGAGATCTTTGCCAACCGCAGTCACCTGCCCACGTACAGTTCACCAGCAATCGAATCGCACATTCACAGGATAAAGGGCTTATCAAAGTGGTTCATCTACTTCAATGATGACGTCCTTCTTGGAGAACAGGTTTGGCCGGAAGACTTTTACACCAGAAGAAATGGACAGAAGGTGACTTCCTCTCTCTCTCCTTGTTGTTGGGTGCATGTGTCAATGTACACACGTGTATGTACTGTATCTATCCTATTTGTGTGCATTTGCACAACCACTCATACACGCACACACACGCGCGCGCGCACACACACATGCACATGCACACACACACACACACACACACACACACACACACACACACACACACACTCACACACACCTGCACACACGCACACACACACACAACACACACACCTGCACACACACACACACACACAGGCACGCACGCATGCACGCACACACACACAACACACACACCTGCACACACACACACACACACACACACACAGGCACGCACACACACACACGCGCGCACACACACACACACACACACACACACAGTGCATACCCTCTCTCTGTCCTATACAGGTATACCTGTCATGGGCTGTTCCTTACTGCAGTGATGGGTGCCCTCCGAACTGGATCAATGACAAGTACTGCGACAATGCTTGTAACAACTCAGCCTGCGAATTTGATGGAGATGACTGTAAAAGTTAGTGTTGACCTAGCTCACTGCACACTCCCTTGACCTAGGTCATTGCACACTCCATTGACCTAGCTCACTACACACTCCACTGACCTAGCTCACTACACACTCCACTGACCTAACTCACTGCACACTCCACTGACCTAGCTCACTGCACACTCCACTGACCTAGCTCACTACACACTCCATTGACCTAGCTCACTGCACACTCCACTGACCTAACTCACTGCACACTCCACTGACCTAGCTCACTGTACACTCCATTGACCTATCTCACTGCACACTCAACTGACCTAGCTCACTGCACACTCCACTGACCTAGCTCACTGCACACTCCACTGACCTAACTCACTACACACTCCATTGACCTAGCTCACTGCACACTCCACTGACCTAACTCACTGCACACTCCACTGACCTAGCTCACTGCACACTCCACTGACCTAGCTCACTGCACACTCCATTGACCTAGCTCACTGCACACACGTGTAGTGTACGTACGTATATACTGTGTCTTCGTATGCCTTCATCGCTTCAGATGCTACTCGCAGAAGCTCAACATATACACAGACAACATATACTAGTGAGCTGCTCTCTGTGTGTGTGTACATAAACATGTGATGCTGTCCAACAACAGGTATTGTGATGTTCCTCACAGGTGCCATCCACACCATTGCAATCACGTGCATGCATGATACTGGAATGTATGTACAGTAGTAACTCCAAATAGTGCATGTAGAGTAGTGCTGCATGTAGCATGATGCATGTAGTAAAACATAGAGAATGTGGCATGTAGTACATTGCATGTACCTAGGTAACTATGTTGTGATCTTGTGTGGTTTCTTCTGGAGGTTCAGCTGGTGGGCACTGTAACACTGGATGTCTGAACAACTGGTTGGGAGACCGCTACTGTGATGCCGTGAGTGTGTGGAGTGGGTGGGTATCGGTGTGTGGAGTGGGTGGATATCAGTGTGTGGAGTGGGTGGGTATCGGTGTGTGGAGTGGGTGGGTATCAGTGTGTGGAGTGGGTGGGTATCGGTTTGTGGAGTGGGTGGGTATCAGTGTGTGGAGTGGGTGGGTATCAGTGTGTGGAGTGGGTGGGTATCCGTGTGTGGAGTGGGTGGGTATCAGTATGTGGAGTGGGTGGGTATCAGTGTGTACAGTTTGTGTGTGTAGTCGTGTAGTGTGTGAGGTGTTCACAAACACGTGCATACAGTGTGTCTACTCACTACTCCCACTAGTACAACATGTACAGTATCTCCTCCTCCTTCTACACTCTCTGCAGTCTTGCTATGTCCACAGTTGTGGGTTTGACTCGGGCGACTGCGGGGTTGACAAGTTCGATCAGCTCTACCACATCGCTCTGCAGCCTCGCTCCAAGAACTACTCCATACCACTTGGGGTCAAGGCTATGTACTTCAACCTGACCAGTGTGTTCGGGAATGGGACCACTGTTACCAAGGCAACCTACACCACATCACCCGTTATTCGCACGGCTGTGGTGTCTCAGAAGCACAAAGTGCTCACATTCACTTTTGTCAAGAACATCAGTTTGTCCTCAGCTCAGGTGTTCTTGGAAGGGAAGAACTCAACAGGAAACAATACATTAGTAAGTACATGTGAAGGTCACATGACACCACTATACATGTGGAGGTCACATGACACCACCATACCTACACATGGAGGTCAAAGGACACCACCATACATGTGGAGGTCAAAAGACACGTGGGGTCACACAGCACCATATGGCACACTTCAGCACACTTGAGGGGTATCCACTCCCAATGTCCACTGCATGTGTCTACCAGTTGTCACCTCCGGTTGGCACTTCCGGTTGGCACACTGTTACTGGCATACATGTGTTTCCCCCACAGCATGTCAAATTCACTATTTCTGTTGACACGGCAACAGCACCAAAGGAGCCTGTAGTGGTGGATGGCCTGAAGGTCCCCCCCGCCGTGATGAGCTTTCCCGAGTTCAATGATACGTCGTCTCAGGAGTTTTTAGAACATGTCGCCATGACAATCCAGAATGCAAACAAAAGTATCAACTATTGGGTAACAGAAAGGTGAGTAAAACCCTGGCAATTAGCGTATTTTCTTATAATTTGATTGCACTGTCAAATCGGATTATTCAGACCTCCGCCATCTTTTCCTACTACTGCAACCACACCCACACCCACTGAGGAGATCCCTTCAATTAACTTCACATCTGTATCAGATGATGTTCTGCCACTCTCTGCCAAGATCAAACTGAAAGCCCTCACTAAGGAGTACGAGGAGGGAGACTGGACCCTCAAGGGTTACTCCAAGCACAAGTATGAAATACTCCATCCTTATTTGGACCAGCTGAAAGAGTGGGTGGAGACTAGGCCAACTGAGGAGAACCCTTCCAATGAGAGCCTTTCTGTGACAGCTGATGGTCAGATTGTGTCAAACAACAGTAATTCAACGAAGCCTCCCCTTGTGGAAACAGCAGGAAACACAGACGTTACGATTCCACCAGCTAACTCCCGAGAGCCTCCTGAGGTGGAGGAGAGAGCCAACAATGTGGGAAGGAACACAACTCGTGACAAAGAAATCGATCCTGTCTCACAGACACCTGATGTGGTTGGAGGAAACCAAAAACCAGACGATAGCCCTGTGCCTCCTGGAAGAAAGCTTTTGTCAATTCCTGATGTAGGTATGCATGTATTGTTGGACAGATTTCATTCATTTACTGTACATGTTTATTTCATCTGATTGAACAATCACATAATACATGGCAACCATTCCAGGGGGAAGTCCCTCATTGGGTTTCATCTGAGGAGTACTGGCTTGCAGACGAGATCAGGAGAGCTAAAGAGAAGCAGCTGAGACTGGAACACGACATCCAAGATGCACTTAGCAACTGGGAGTCGCTCTACGGGTCATGGGTGAGTCATGTGATATCCATGTGACATGTTGAATAGGTCACATGACCCCTGTACTTGCTGTGGACTTCACTCCACAATATTGCTGATGATGTATGTGTAGTTCGTGGACTCACACCACAGGTAGCTCTACTGACAGTGTAGGTGTGTTGCCAATGTGCGATGGTGTGGGGGGGCTCATGCACGTATACAACATGCAACATACGCTATGTACACGCTTTAACTTTGTGTGTGTATATATTGTGCTGACTCATGCAGAGTTCAAGGAGACATGTGGCACACACATTCCCTTGGGAGAGAGGGGAGTACTTCCCTTCTGAGGAGGTTGATAGAGTAAGTTCTCTGTACATACAGTGTGTGTAGTGTGTGTGTGTGTGTGTGTGTGTGTGTGTGTGTGTGTGTGTGTGTGTATGTGTGTGTGTGTGTGTGTTGTCAGTTTTTGGTGTGCTACTGTGTTTCGCTGAGAGTTTTGTTGCAAGCTGTTCCCTTGAAGCTAGCAATCACCTTGTGTGTTTTCTCTAGCTTTATCGTGAAGAGGAGCCTAGCTCAGAACACACACCTCTCAAAGCCAAGCGTCATCTCTTGGACACATTTGCAAATTCCCTTCGCCACAGCAACAGGCTTTACAACAAGGTGTACGGGTACGTAGCCCGCAAGGTTCCCGCCCACATGCCTCACATGATCAACAAGGAGATCATGCTGGAGCTGAAGGAAAAGTTAGTCGTGTGATCATGTGAATGTCATGTGACTACATTACCAATTCTGGAACCTCCATAAATCTGACTGTACATGTGGATAGTTGTGCATTCGTGTGTTGATCATGTGTTGATCATGTGCTAATCATGTGCTGATCATGCACATTACTTCTTTGTGAATATTCACGTACTGTAGGTTTTCTGTGGACTTTGCAAACACCTCATCACACAAGCTTCGTAGCCCGTACGACCTTCAGTTCTCCTTCTCCTACTTCTACTACTTGATGAGTGAACCAGCCGAGCTGGAATATGGAGACCTATTTGAAAGATATGACACAGATGGTACAGGGTGAGTGTACAGACAGTGCATGGTGAGTGTACAGGCAGTACAGGGTTAGTGTACAGACTGTACAGGGTGAGTGAACACACTGTACAGGGTGAGTGTACAGACAGTACAGGGTGAGGTACAGACTGTACAGGGTGAGTGTACAGACTGTACAGGGTTAGTGTACAGACTGTACAGGGTGAGTGTACAGACTGTACAGGGTTAGTGTACAGACTGTACAGGGTAAGTGTACAGACTGTACAGGGTGAGGTACAGACTGTACAGGGTTAGTGTACAGACTGTACAGGGTGAGGTACAGACTGTACAGGGTTAGTGTACAGACTGTACAGGGTGAGTGTACAGACTGTACAGGGTTAGTGTACAGACTGTACAGGGTAAGTGTACAGACTGTACAGGGTGAGTGTACAGACTGTACAGGGTTAGTGTACAGACTGTACAGGGTAAGTGTACAGACTGTACAGGGTGAGGTACAGACTGTACAGGGTTAGTGTACAGACTGTACAGGGTGAGGTACAGACTGTACAGGGTTAGTGTACAGACTGTACAGGGTAAGTGTACAGACTGTACAGGGTGAGGTACAGACTGTACAGGGTTAGTGTACAGACTGTACAGGGTGAGGTACAGACTGTGCTTGATATTAAATGCAATGTGTCCTCCTCCATCCAGAATCCTCTCAGCTCGAGAGCTAAGAACACTTTTGACTCATGTTGAAGTCTCCAGACACATTGATGCAGATGCGATTGATAGGTTTCAGTGGTTGCTAGGCAACTGTTCTCTGAATTACACAGGAGTCACACCACAGCCCTCCGAAGAAGAATTTCAGACACTTTATGACCCGTCTTTTGTGAGTGGAGTGTATATTTTGTTGCCGTGACAACCACATGGTTCGAGTCAGCCTATCACATTTTCATGTGCATTCCCGGCAGCCACTGGTCACACAAGACTTCATGTTGGAATGTGAACCACTATTAGAAAAACTTACGAAGAATAAAATTAAGAAGAAAAAGAAATATAAGTAAGAACTGAAGGAGTGCATTGTTTGAAATATATTATCAGAGGGTTGTGGTTTTTCTCTTGTTCAGATTTGAGGAGCTATCCGACAGCGATATTGCTTTCAAGATGGTCAACGAAAACATCTCTTTGGTTTGTGTGCTAATGATGGTGTCACTGTAACCTACAGTATGCACACACACACACACACACACGCACACACACGCACACACACACACACACACACACACACACACACACATACACACACACACACACACACACACACGCGCGCGCGCGCGCGACACCTGCACACTTGTTAATCAATGCCACTTGCTTAGTACCAATAAGGAGTGTGTACCAACCAGAGTACTTACTGGGCAGGTTGCACACAGCACTGGACTGGTTATGATCATGTGAAACCCTTTTTTAGATCATCGACCATCTAGATGACCTCCGTAGGGACCCGAAGAAGTTCATTTGTATCAATGACAACATAAACCACACCTCAGAGACAGCCCATCTGGCCAAACTGTACATCAGAGATTACTACGAGGCTGTCCTTCCACACCCATCACAATTTGAGCTACCTCCAATGTACAGGAACCGATTCCTCCATGTCAATCAGCTGAGAGAATGGTATGTGTGTTACTGTAACACTGGTGTGTGTGTGTGTGTGTGTGTGTGTGTGTGTGTGTGTGTGTGTGTGTGTATGTGTGTGTGTGTGTGTGCGCACACGTGTATGTGTTATTGTGTGTGTGTGTGTGTATGTATGTGTGTGTGTGTGTGCGCACATGTGTATGTGTTATTGTGTGTGTGTGTGTGTGTGTACATGTGTGTGTACGTACTTGTTACTGTTTGTATAATTATTTCAATACATGGATTTAATGTGTGTTCTATAAGCTGGGTGCTAACATAGTGTTAATGCCTTTAATCAGGAGGCATTGTTGGCTATGCCTGTGTGGTTAGTAATACAACATCATTGTCAAAATATACGTATTTCTCTTCAGGCAAAGGTCACAGCAGCTGAAGGAGAGGATCCTTCTGCTTCTTCTTATTTTAACCTTAATATCAGCATTTTTTGCACTTTTCTGGGAACAGGTAAGAGACTAGATCCATGCAATGTAGTGCTTGTGTCTTGAGCT
>OZ026556.1:640000-655000 GCA_964020155.1 Chondrilla cf. caribensis | reverse complement strand
AGACACCCCAATACACTGGGTAGCTGTACGTGCTTGTGAGTACCTAACGAGACCCCAATACACTGGGTAGCTATTTTCCATTCACTTTCATTTCAATATTTCCATAATACTCAATAGACAGGTTATGTTAATTCAATTTCAAAGTCCAATTCAATATACTCTACTGTACACGTAGCACAGACACACAGGATCTAGATCTGCTGTATGCACATTCATACGTATGTACATATGTATACGCACGTATATATGTACATACACACACAACAACTTTGTGTGTGCCACTCAAATAGCCTACATATGACTAATGGCTCCCCACATTAAATAAGAATACCTGACACCTACTGCACATACACTGCACATATACGTACGTACGTACGTATGTACATACAAATTACACACACAGTATATGCAACATACACATTCTGCACAATACACGCAACACATACATCATGGGGGGTGCTGAGTGTCCAGGAGGCCTGCTATACTGAATGCTGTGAAGAGATTATGGGATGCAATGGACTCAATCTCCAGGACTGGCAGTTTTATGTCCGGCACCCCCTACCACTAACCAGAGAATGACTGCCAACAAACTGATTCAAACTAATTGATTTTAATTGATTTTTGTTGTCTGTTTGTTTGTGGGCATCCTGAAAAGTAGCTTCACAGCTAAGTGATTCCCCACTTAAAATAAGGTGATTATTATTATCATGTAGTACATACATACGTACGTATGTATGTATGTACATTGAGTTATGTTATGTACTGTTAACCTCATCAAGTGAACAAGTTCTCCCCATACGTATGAACGTACGTAGATGATATCACATTTAGTACCACTGAACACAATTAAGTATCACTCCCTCAAAGTGAGTCAACTACGAAGACACTTGATATCAAAGAGTTCAAAGTCAATGAAATAAGTAGCTTATAAAAATTCAGAGCTAAACACTTTGTGAATCTGTACTACAGCAGTGCTCTATGGAGAGCCTGTGCTACAGCAGTGCTCTATGGAGAGCCTGTACTACAAGCAGTGCTCTATGGAGAGCCTGTACTACAGCAGTGCTCTATGGAGAGCCTGTACTACAAGCAGTGCTCTATGGAGAATCTGTACTACAGCCAGTGCTCTGTGGAAAGGCTGTACTACAGCCAGTGCTCTGTGGAGAGGCTGTACTACAAGCAGTGGAAAGCCTGTTATACAAGGCTGCCAAGGTCACTCAATTAAACTGAGCTAATCCAACAATTTAAGATTAACAAGTTTAATCACATGTTACACACATAATGTAGACACAACACCTTCCGAAACACCTTATCCAATCAGCTTCATACACACAACATGAGTACTACATGCAAAGTACCACTCTAATGGGAGTTTTTTCAGATTACAACATCTATTTGCTTACTCAAGGGGTATGTACCCTCTGGAAGTGGAGGCACAGGGGGACACAACCTATTACACATGTCATGCTCAGGCAATACCAGTAGCAAAATATTGAATGTAAAAGTGAGAGGACAACAGGACAACGGGACAATAACAAGTGGGAAAATGATCACCAGCACAACAACACAATGCACAGGAAAACACAACACACCACATTGTACATAAGTACGTAAATATACGTACGTACATATGTATGTATATATGTAAAAACTGTTGAATGTACAGTACGTATGTACGTATGTACACACAAACACCAGACATGTATACTGACTGTACATTATTCACTGTACCTACTGGGAGCAGCAGAACTGAACACACAGGTATGGGGACTGTTGAAAGGATTAACTCACACTTTTTGAATTTGTTCTGTTGGGGTATACAGTCACAGTTGGCTGTGTCCTTGCACTGTTTGTGCACACTATACCCGCAGTCTACGCGTGAGAGGACAGAGGAGAGGAACATGTGAGAGGTGCGTGTCTATCTCTGTACGTACATACGTATGTACAGGTGTATGAGAGAGGTGAATATGTAAGTGTGTGTACATACGTATGTATGTACTTGTTTCCTGGTTGAGGGGTAGATCAGAGGAAAACTGTGCATACGTAAGCCATGTAGCACAGGTCACCAGACAGGATTTCATTGTTAGGATTAATTGCGCAAGAACAAGGCAGGAAATTAGTAAACACAATTCTATTGTATGTACATAATATGTTGCATTACACATACGTATTTGCAGCGTAAATTGTCTATCATCCACTACACCAGGATACTACTACTACGTACGTATTATGTGTGTTGAGCAAAATACTGCATTTTGAAAGATAAACTGACCAAATCTATCACTACACAGAATGTGAAGACAAGCAAAAGGAAAAACTGTAAAACAATCCCCATCTTCAAGAAGATTAGATTTCAACAGGTCATAAACACAACTTTCAGTCTTACTTTAGGTATGAAAGCAAAATTAATACCAGTTCAATAACATATCCTATAATATAATATACGTATAACACATGCATACGTACATACGTACACACGTATGCACGTATTTTATGGGATCTACGTATACCACACTAACCTGTACACTCGAATCCTCGGGACCTGAGTCCATAAATAAAGTTTTTACAGAGGTCACACCATTTGAATCCCATCCACTGACGAGACTGTCAGCAACGAAGAAAATGACAGTAAAATGACATTCACGAAAGCTAAAATTGGCAATATAATTAGTTATATCATTGTCCTCATTATTACATCACAGATAGGAAATGAGGTCATAAACAGGAAGCAAAGTAACAGGAAGTGGCCGCCTAACAAAACAAGTGTGATACAGCAAACCACAAAGTCAGCTGTTGACCCATTCTAGCCATTACTAAAACAACATTTATACACGGGAATACTTGGGTGACTTGTCCCACAAGAGAGGCTATTTGGGTATTTGATACAATTTGATAAGGTAATCGACATCACACTACATTAGCTGGTAAACAGCATCAACATCACACCACCCAACCAGAGAATGACAATGCACTATTATGGAGGTCCCTGTGACACAAAGCTTAAGTGTCAAAAGTGACCACATGATAAGGTCCCTATGTAAAGGAAATGTATCAGTCTAAAATTAGTAACATTAGAGTGATGTCATTGTCTTCTGATCATCACATGTATGAGTTACCAACAAACATGACCAAATTGGAACTGGTCTTCAGTGATCTAACCTGGAAATTGTGAGGTTTGAAGTAACTGTAGTCTCCGTTTGACTTCAGGGAAGGCGGACCGGCTGGTGAGCTCTGGGTCCGTACAGCTTGGTCGTCAGTGGTGGTTACAACTCTCCTCTCCATAGACTGGAATGAACAAGAGTAGGAACAGTGAGTCAGGCGTACTGTGGGATTCAACTATACAATAGGATACCTCACAGCACCAACACAGAACACATTAAATGAAACACACACACACACACACACACACACACACACACACACACACACACACACACACACACAAACACACACACACACACACACACACACACACACACACACATATGTACATTGGAAGGAACTCATCCTGTTAGCTTCATGTACTCGGTACATGAATGTTATGTGTGTACACATACATAACATACTAGTGTGTACACATATGGATTCATGTACGTACATACACAGATCTGCTACACTGAGTTTAATATATGTATGTAAGTATGTAATTTTAGGAAACAATTTTCACAGAGAACTACCACACGGATGAGGGAATGGGCTAGTGCAGTAGTCAGCTCACTTCAGGTAAAGTAAACGTACACCAGGTTTATGATATGGTGTGTGTACACCAGGTTTATCATATGGTGTATGTACATCAAACATTGCTATATATACATTATTGGGACTTGAATGCTCTAAATAACCTATGATACATAAGTACGTAAGTACATACATATGTACATACTCTATGCATGTACGTAGGTACGTATGTACGTACGTACATACAACACAGAACTTTAATGTACCTATGTATTATAATGGATACACGGTTCTGAAAGTTGTAAGTCTAATTGAAAAGCTCCTAGGTCTTCCTTTTTAGTTCATTATCAACCTGCTGATGTAACATGCTACAGTGCATAACATCAACACAGAATATGCAGACTGTCTGTAGGTGAACACTGATACAGTTGTAGACTGTCTACACATGCTGGCATGAAGGACCAACAAGGAGCATATAGCTATCATAACAACAGCAACAGGACAGATGAGAGACACCAATGAACTTCTTTTTGTCGAGCACGGTCATAATTTCAACTGGTTTGCATATGTACACATGTGTGCTAGTGCATACGTACGTCATGTTTAAGTACACAGAACATTGTAATTCACATGTAATCATAGGATAGCTAGGTTGTGAACAAACAGGACTAATTATACATACGTACATACATACAATTAACACTTTACAAGGGGTGACCCATGACAATATCCACATTCTCCCTCATGTGATGTGCCTCATTCTGCAATGCACACCTTATCATCTACGTACTTCTTAATAGGTTGCTGTGTATGTATATACGTATGTACTCTGTACAATTCATGCACGAATGCATGGTAGTAACAAGGAATGCATGGGAACACACGTATGTACGTACCAATGCTTTGGGAGATATCGGAGAGAGCTTTGACTCCAATGGTGAATGCATGTCATCGTGCAAGGAAGCTTCACGCATGAGAACGCCCCTGGTCAATGCTGAGTGCTTGTCACTGAAGGACGCACTCTTCTTGAAGGTGGTACTGTTGTCAGCAACGAGAAAATCTGCTGCTGTACTGCTCTTACTAAGACTGGATGAACCACAGGGAGTTTTCTTCTTATCGTAGCTCCTCTGCTTGAACAGCCTAAGGGACCCACTCCTCTTCGGCGCCTGGATATCCGCATCATCAAAACTAGTGGGTTTGGTTGGTATGAAGGGATCCTGCATCTGGTTCTCTCCGTGTATAGAGAACACCCTCGTAGATGCACTGTGTCTTCCTGCCGAGGGACGAAGAGACAAGCGACCTGGTTTGTCTCTCTTCTGTAAAAACGGGGACACTCCTGACGTTGACATTCGTCTCGGAGGTGTGTTGCTCTTGGTAACAGTGGGCGGGGGCGGGGCAGGAGGAGTGGTAGCACTCTGGATGACATGTTGTCTGCTTTCTTCAATGTACGACATCACATTATGTTTGTCCATGTGAAGTGTTATCAACCCATCAGCAACCAGTTCCTCAACTGTATCAAAAGTCTTATCACCTGTGAAAGTAGAACACAAAAGAGGTGTGTGAAGTGCAAATGTGCATGTACTGTATGCAACACATCACAGCTGTGTGTGGAGTGATAACAGAAAAGTAGATACATTATCTACACATCTACTTTACCACTGCATTGAGTGAAGAGTAAATACACACACACACACACACACACACACACACACACACACACACACACACACACACACACGCACACACACCTGTGTAATGTTGCCCATCTTTATAAAACAGTTTAAAGTGACGCACACGTCCATCGAAACTGTACAAACCAAAACAGAAAACAACAACATTCAATACTTATCAAATATATACCCACATATGCTGAGATACATATATACATAGACATATACATAGATACATATACGTACATCTTCCAAAGTATGAATGAGTTTGGAACCTACTAAACAGTCACTTTTTGGCTACTCACACAAAGGATAAACTGTACGTTCCTGGGTCCCGCAGACCTGCTCGAACTAGGTAATTGCCGTCCTCGAGACCTAGCAGCTTACCACACTCTTCGTGAGATATGGAACCGTGATACCTGTTAGAGATGAGGTGAGAGGGGGGGGGGGGCTGAAAGCGAGATGACATGACACATGGAAAACAGGATAACTGACCACTACAGCCTTCACCACAACTCATCACCACTACAGCCTTCACCACAACTCATCACCACTACAGCCTGCACCACAACTCATCATCACTACAGCCTTCACCACAACTCATCACCACTACAACCTGCACCACAACTCATCACCACTACAACCTGCACCACAACTCATCACCACTACAACCTGCACCACAACTCATCATCACTACAGCCTTCACCACAACTCATCACCACTACAGCCTGCACCACAACTCATCATCACTACAGCCTTCACCACAACTCATCACCACTACAACCTGCACCACAACTCATCACCACTACAACCTGCACCACAACTCATCACCACTACAGCCTGCACCACAACTCATCACCACTACAACCTGCACCACAACTCATCATCACTACAACCTGCACCACAACTCATCACCACTACAGCCTGCACCACAACTCATCACCACTACAACCTGCACCACAACTCATCACCACTACAACCTGCACCACAACTCATCACCACTACAACCTGCACCACAACTCATCCATATCAAAATGCAAACAATCATATCATTCTCCCCCACATTGTAACCCACCCATACAAGGTAGGACCCAATATCATTTCTATGGCTGAGCGTTACATCACTGTACCACCCATGGCTGGGAGCTGGGCCATTATCAACACAAAGAAGGGATGCAAGAGTGCACAATGGCCGACACGCCTAGCTACAGGAGGAAACTTTGATTATATCAATTTAAAAGTGGATTTTGTGCTCATTCACTTCAAAACGTGAATAGAAAATGGGTTAATAACACAGGAACACTGTATGGATGCAATCGGAGTGGTCAATCTCGGTGCATTGTAGGGTCTTCTGAACTCTTTGAAATCCCCTACCATGTGGCTTCCTCACAGAGGTGGCTACCACAGTGCAGTACACAAGGGGGGCACCACAGCTTATCACCAGGGTATGGCTTCCCTCAGTCACTTCAATATACACCTTGCATGACACAGACTACAAAACACCACAACACACCACCACTGACCACACTACAGCACACACCAGAGTCAATCAGATATACCTATTGTGCACAAACCTGGGCTTCCAACATGTACAGTATATGTAGTGCGTCCAATATAGAGAACTAGAACTGTGGTCAAGCTTAAAAGTATGTACTGTTTTAGCAAAGAGGTCCGACAATCTATTGCATGCGGACAATTGGACATTATAACAATTATCCCTACCGGTAGGTATACAAAACCATCCACACACACACTGTCTTGTCCACAAACCACGAAGTGGGTGTTGTGTTACACGGGCCTTGTGACAGCTGGTGACAGTCAATTTCCTTAATTCCTATTACTGCACAGTGGAACAGCCGAGCTCAATTGAATAATACACACTAAACTCACTCTTCTCCATAAAAGGGTGGTCTGTCAGGCACCTAAATTGTATGAAAGGTGAGAGAAGAATGACGGTAATCTCACAAATCTAGATATAGTTACACTCTACAGTGGGAACAAGTGTAAAAGTGACTTCATGCTCCTCTTCAAAAAACAAATGGTTTCTCAAAAACCTATTTGAAGTTCAACGATGCAAAGCTCAAGCTCAATACGCGAGCCAACAAACAAAGACTATCCCAACAGTGATGTCCACCCAACCTGGAACCCAGCCGGTATAGCGGATAATAACGGAGTTGATGAATACCAGCATACTTGTAACAGTGTTAACACACCTACACAGACACACACACAGATGGGGTGATATACCCTAGATAGGGGCATCCCATCATGCCTATACTATTGAATACAATCATCATGACCACTAATATTTACTACAGAGAACTCTGTCACTCAAAACAGAAGCAAAGCAACTTCAAGAAGAACCCAATTCCAGTATGCTACCTGTCTGGTGAACACTTGCTAATAGTCGCTTTTGACCAATAAACCCACAAACACTCCACCAGCACTATACATGTACCACATACACTGCGAGGTAAACAAACTACTGGTGTGTACATGTGGCTGAAGAGGTAGGAAAACACAATACTGCCCTTAACTGGTCTATTTTCAGAACCTAACAAGGCCAACTAAGGCATTCATAACAGCAGATGTGTACCATTCAAACTGCCTATTCAACTTCTTGTACATGGTACCCGTGTGTGTGTGTGTGTGTGTGTGTGTGTGTGTGTGTGTGTGTGTGTGTGTGTGTGTGTGTGCGTGTGTATGTGTGTGTGTGTGCGTGCGTGCGTGTTGATGCATATATGGAAGAGCTCACCTCCTCCAAACAAGCAATACACGATGGCTTTGGCGCTTGAAGCTGCAACTGATAGACTACAGAGGAAGTAGAGAACAGCGTGGAGGGACGAAAGTGATCGGTAGAGAAATGAAATTGTTGTGCGTATGTCTCCCTCATACTTCAGTCCGTGTTCGTGAGTAGATACGGTGCCACGGCCACGCAAAAACGCGGGAAACACTTACGGTATGGATTACAGTAGTCGCCTTCGGTGTCTTCGTGTGAATCTATCTCCATGTCTGAGTATTCCCCGTTCAAATCGTCTAAACCGGATTAAATCCGAAACAGTGAACACGCTAGTGAGGCTTGCCGTGTATCTCAGGAGGAACTAACCTTCGACATCGTAGCCAGGACCCTTCGGTCCGTAGTTGATCACCCCATAGTCGCAGTCCAAGTCCGGCATCCTCGTCAAGGAAACCGACTGGTCTTCTTCGAGGTCGTACCATGCGGACATGATCTCTGGTTCGCTCCAAATGTTGTGAAATAGTGCTTCACCAACTGTAGCCTGCTTTTCCGAGTGCGGGCTTCGGTGTACACAGGTCTGACCACTTCCGATACATACGGACGTATATCATCCTTGCAGGCGTTGTATCCGTCGACGGAACTTCATTAATATGACAAAGTGGATACAATAATGATGGAGTGAGTCTACTTTGCATTCTTCCGGTGTGTGTACAGTATATTTTGGCATTGGAAGCTATGAAGCAAGTGCATTACAATTGTATTGAACTATATTGCTATATGCATACAAATCAATCAAGTGTATATACCGAGGTACAATATACATACGTATGTACACATTAGATTTAGATGGTTTTGTGTGTGTGTGATAGGAACTAACGAGGTTCAGAGGACATAATGTGTAGAGTTCACAAGAAAATAACTCCATACAAAATTGAGAATTATGATAATATGGGATATATTGTGTAATATATATTGGAAAAATATGCACTTATTGGAGAATGTCCCTGGGCAGCCAGCCCTCCTGAGGGGGTGTGCTGTGTACAGTGCACACCCATGTCCAGTACTCGTTGGATTCATCGATGACTTCAACGACTTCGCCCTTCCCTACAGTCAACTGGATGCTACCAGCATCTCCTGTGAAGTCGGAGGTTGTAGTTAGGTACTTCTTGGTAGTACTGGAGGCCTACAGAGAAGAGAGAGTTGTGTGCTATAAGCACACATACACACACACACACACACACACACCACACACACACACACACACACACACACACACACACACACGTACCTGCAGTTCCACACTCTGTTCTAGAGGTGTTGGAACAAACAGATCCAAAGCTTTCGATGGCACCCAACCCTGATTTTTTGAAGATTCCTCGAAAGTCTTCACCAGCCACCAATCATCACTACTGTCATCGAGAATCTGAAGAATCATCACAAAATGAATCACACAATATACATTGTATGCACACGTATACATTGTATGCACACATATACATTGTATGCACACACATACACACACAAACCTCTACTTTCTGTCCCAAGTACAAAGAAATCTCCTTGTCATCACCAGCCATTACGTGTGCTTTGGAAACGAAGATCTTGGGGGGTTTAGGCTTCTGACGTTCAATTTGACTCCTTGTCAAGGACTTCTCTAAGGGATTCGTCAGTGACTCCTCCAGTGGATCCGTTGCAGCTACAATTTCTGGAGTTTCTGGTTCAGGTTGTGTTGGAGTACTAATAGCAACATAGTGAAAACAAAACAACAAAGGTGATAAAATATGTCAGGTATTAATAAACAAGTCCATTTTAGGTCAATTTACACATACAATATTACTACAAATGCATGTACAGTAATATACACCTCAGAAAAAAGACCAATGTGCATTTTTGAAACATGGTGTATGTATATGTATGTATAAAAGTAAATCGCATAATGCTCTAAGTACATTGAACTTGAAGACAACATATCCACTTCAATAGCTTGCACATATCTAGTCAAAAATGGCATTAGTACAAGGTTCATTATACATATGTTCATATCGGCACAGTGACAAAGTTCACTAAAGAACAATGGTCGGTTGTCTTAACCTTGTAGACCAGGTTAAGACCATTTGTCCTAAGCCTGTTGACCATGTCTACCATAGTCTGCTATGATAACGACAGGGAATGTTGTATGGAAAGAGACCCAACGTTGCAACCATCAGGCATCAATTCCTCCCAAACTACTCAAATAACAGAACACGTTACACTCACTCACTCATAGTCGTAGATGGTTCCATTACAAAACATGGTGTAGTGTTCTATTCTATACACTACGCATTCAACCCATCAGCTTATATGGAAATTCCTCAAAGTTCATAAATATCCTCTCATGTCATATCTACAAAGCTCAATATACACCACATGTGATACATACCCTGGTTCACTCTCGTGGTCACTGGGAGGAGGGTCATCATCTTCTGGTTCGGAAGCTACTGGATTTTTGGAGGGCGTGTCTGGCGTTGGTTCCAAGTGATTGGCAGGGGCCCACCCCTGCTGCTGTTCGCCCCCGCCTCCTACTGGAACAACAAGCCACCAATCCTGACCAGAATCATCAAGCACTTCAAAAATCTGTCCCTCCTTGAAGGGTATGCCGAAGTCACCACTTCCACTGAAGTCAGCCAGAGCTCGGACAAGCTTCCTTGTTTCTTTGGGTGGCACATTCTCACCTCCAGAAGAGAGGTATCCAGCTGTACCAGGATCTCCAGAGGGAGTTACATCCTCAAAACTATCCTCAGGGAACGTCTGGTACTGGTCCCTTACAGTATCAACGACAGGAGCTTGGGATATTGGCTGAGGTGTGTGTGTGTGCATCTGCTGACTCGTACGCTCTGTCTTATCTTCTCTCCTACCACCAGTGACTTCTTCCAGAGTATCACGTAACACACCCGACACACCACCAAGCGAGGCACTCTCACCAGCAGTTGAGGGCGTCGTTACAGATTCAAAGGAATCCTGTGGATTGAAAGAGTAATCTCCGGTACCTGTTGGCGTTTTGGCTTCTACAACGCTTGGTTGTGTTTCAATTTGAGGTGTGGAGGGCATCTGAGAGAGAAATTGTGGTGGGACATACCCCTCCTGTGGGTCGTTCACTGTGCACACGTACCATCTCAGGCCAGAGGTGTCCAATACCTCCACTGCCTCTCCGGCTACCAAATGGAATCCCCCATCACCGGTGTACTCCTCAACGGCATACCAAAGAATATCCTCTGCGATTACGCTAGGTTGGTGGAGAGGGGCGCTGACAGCCACATTGGTTGGAGGGTGGACAGGTACCTCCGAACCTCTGTTGGAAACACCGGAAGGAGGACGTGAGGTGTGGGGGGATCGGCTGGCGGAAGTAGTCGATGTCGGGCGCGATCTCGGGTGCTGTAGAGACACTCCTCCTCCCTGACTACCATGTGATATCCTGCTCATTCTATCGCTTCCTCCAGGATCACTCACAGAGTAATGAGATGCTATGGACAGAGGCCGATCTACAACCAAAAGAACAATAGAATAACATCATACAATGGAAATGCACACTCGGATATTTCTGTCATACCATAAACTCTCCGTTTACTAAACTCACCCGATTTGTGTGGCCTGAGACACTTGGAAGGGACGAATCCTTCCACTGGTTCATGGTCACCGTTGCTTGAAACGGTACACACCAACCAGTTAACACCAGATTGATCCAGTACCTCAACCAGCTGACCGATGGGTAACTGAAGCACCTCTTTGCTAGAAGCAGTGTAGTCACAATAAACTTCAAATACCTCAATTCCTGGTGCTTCCTAGGAAAAATGACAAGTTTGGAGTGGATCTATGTATGTACACCTATTAAGCAATGGTTCACTATATCAGAATTCATGATATGAGCTCACTAAGCAGCACAAATGCACCCATGCACACACACACGAACACACATACTCACATACACAAACACACACATGCACACGCACGAATACACACAGGCACACATCCACATACATGAATGCACATATGCACACACTCAAATACACACATGCATACACTCAAATGCACACATGCATACACTCAAATGCACACATGCACACACTCAAATGCACAAATGCACACACTCAAATGCACACATGCACACACTCAAATGCACACACGCATACACTCAAATGCACACATGCACACACTCAAATGCACACATGCACACACTCAAATGCACACATGCACACACTCAAATGCACACATGCACATGCACACACATCATGTTTGCCAACCTCTTTTTCAGTGACGATTTTAGGAGAAGTCACTACTTTGGGTTCACTCTTGCGACTCCCTTCACTCACTGTACTGGTTACCTTGGAAACATGCTTACTCCCAACCTTACTACCGTGAGAGGTCCTTGGGCTCCTGTAAACAACATCAAAAAGTACATGCCACATGTACATATGGGGTTGTTGACAAACATATGTACGCACACATAGCAAACAGCATACGTGTAAATGATAGTAAAGGTTTCTTTCATTAGCAGATACTCCTTTCCCAGACTTTAGCAACTTAAGTGATAATCACCTCAATCCACACTTGCATGTTACTATACAGTGAAACATCTCTAATCCGACACTCAATGGGACCTGAGAAGATGTTGGATTAGGAGGTTGTTGGATTATGGAGTGCCTCTTAACATACTTATGTATGGTGACTGTACCTCATATAATGATCGGATTAGAGAGAATGTTGGATTATAGAGGTGTCGGATTAGTGAGGTTTCACTGTATACACACATGTAGCTGCAGTATAAGTACATTTCAGTGTGTGTACCTGTCAGTAGGCAAGTTGACAACATGAACGATAGGAGGTGGGAGGTCCTGGTGAGTTCCGCCCTTCTTTTCTGCAACGAAATTATAAATCAACATTATTGCTGGTGACAAGGGCTGGTATGCATAAAAGTGACATTTGAAGGGGTGGCTACCATGACATTGTAATCGCTGCTCATACAAACATACATACGACATATAAATGTACACACACCAGTATACTGCACACAGTGTACACACATGCATATTCATACATACTGTACATACACAGAGCAGTTCTGTACAGATATGCAGACCTACATGTGGCAGTGTACACACCTTTCAATGCCTCGAACTGTTTCATCAGCAAGTTCTCTATTATACCGGTCCATTTCTCCTTGACAACCATGGTGTCTTCCTCGTCAACGTGCTGAAGGACATAGACTGTGTCCGAGGTTGCTATAGGTCCATCAGACAAGGCAAACTTATGCTTTCCCTTGAACTCCTTGCTTAGTGTCAAATTGGAGCAAAGAAGGTGCTCCTGGTAGACGTATATCGGTGGATGGATCTCATCTTTCTTCTCTTTCACAGCCAGTAACACACAATTCGAGTGGAGGAAGACTGTAAGCCGTTCCTTCTTCTTCTTTTTCTTATGAACGATAGTTACAAGGAAGTCATCGACATCTAGAACACCTTCTTCTGGTAAAATACCCTGAAAGAGTTGGTATGCAAATATGTTACTTAACTCATAAAAAGGTGTCCACACAGACATATGCACATACATACTTATGCAAATCTTCACTCATGTACACATTATATGTATACTGCACATACACAGCACAGTGCATTGTGTGTGTGGGCATGGTTTCATGTGTGTGTGTGGGTGTGTGGGTTCGTGTGTGTGTGTGTGTGTGTGTGTGTGTGTGTGTGTGTGTGGTGTGTGTCTGTATGTGTGTTTGTGCAATTTCACAATCCAACAACTCCACTCACTACTGGTGTGCCCCTGAGGTTGCCGAGGGCAACAATATTGGAAGACTGCTTCCTGACTCCAGTCAACATGCTCAAAGTTTTCTGGATGACAATCACACTATGCAGTTCCTCCTTCTGTGCTCCTCCCAACAGCTCCTATGTATGTGTGTACAGTGTAGTACATAAATTATATAACATATACACAGTACAACCGTACTTACAGTGCATATGGTACACACAGTATATATGGTACACACAGTACAGCCAGTAGACAGTGGATGCAGGATGATGATTATATCATATGCACGTATGTACAGTTGGAGGTGGTACAGCGGAACTTGTGTGTTATGTTCACTGTATTGGCAGCTAACTCATCTACAAAAAAAACAGGCTACCAAGTCTCAAAGGGTCTATAATAGTGTGGAATTCAACCTGACAGGCCACTTATCCATAACCGTCTCCCTTTTCGGGGTCCCAATGGTGACCACTATAGCCAGGTTCCACTGTAGTACACATGACATACGTATGTACGTACATAGGTAGCAAACTGTACAGACACATACAGTCACTGCACCCACCTCTCCTACACTCTCAGTTATGCACTCTCTTTCACACTCACATACCTTGAACAGATCACAGTATTGCTTCAATCTGACAAAGGTTCTGTTGTAGCAGTCAACAAGGGAGTAGCCCAATCTTCTCTGTCTCTTGACATCGTCAAAGAAGCTACCACCAAAGGCAGCCAAAGCCTTCCAACCAGTTGAAACGGTCTTCAAATACTCTGTGTAAGCTTGGAATTCCTCTTCCTATTCAACAAGAACACACGACGTACCATATGGACATAAGCAGATAAAACCTATAGCATGCAAGTGTACTAACCACACACAAGTACTAGCGACTCACATGTACCAACCACACACAAGTACTAGAGACATGCATGTACTAACCACACACAAGTACAGTACTAGTGACACACATGTACTAACCACACACAAGTACTAATGACACACGTGCAAGCCACATACAAGTATCAGTGATGTACATGGGCTAGCTACACACAAGTACTAGTGACACATATTTACGTACATACTAGTCCAACATAAACATGACTAGTAACTTTCATCTGTTAATGACAAACTCACCAGTTGAAGAA
>OZ026556.1:555000-635000 GCA_964020155.1 Chondrilla cf. caribensis | reverse complement strand
ACGTCTGAAAAAGGATCGCTGCTTCTTAGTGGCAGGTGACACTGGTGTATGTGGTAGAATAGCTGTCAGGTCATCAATGCTATCCTGATTAGAATCTTGCTTTTCTGAATCAGATTTCCTAATCTCCAAGTTAAGAGGTTTCTTACATGACATGTTAGTCCTATCAGGAACAAGCTCCTCTTCAATGGCTTCACTTTCTTGATCGTCACTGAAGACTGAACAAAGTTTAGCAAATGCTACCAACCTTATTGTTACATTCTATGTAATACATACATAGGTCTACCTATTCCTCCACCAATGGTTCACCAGACTCACTTTCATCAATGTCATCTTCTTCGTTCTCATCAGTAGCAGCATATGTCCTTATAAATTCTGCAAAATGACCATTGTTATCAATCAGTTCACTGTAAGACCCAACTTCAGTGATTCTGCCCTCATTCATTACAACAATCAGGTCACACTGAGGCAAAAAGCTCAGTCCATGGGTCACCAAAATCCTTGTCTACAGTAAAGAATATACTCAGTAGTCATAGACAACATACATACACTCACTCACATGTACACACACACACACACATACCCACCTACACACACACACACACACACACACACACACACACACACACACACATACACAAACACACCTTTGTTTTCAACAAGCCTTTCGGGCCAATGACCCTGTCAAAGATGTGCTTGCCCACATGTGAGTCCACAGCACTGAGAGGATCATCGAGGAGATAGATGTCAGACTTTTGGTAGGCAGCGCGGGCAATGCTGACTCGCTGCTTCTGTCCTCCACTGAGATTGATACCCTGAGATTGAAGGACGATGAAGGTTCTGCCAAGATTTGTACACCACACACACGTACACACCTTCTCTCCTATCTCTGCCATATCACCTCCCGGGAGGATATCCAGGTCAGGACCAAGTGCACAGGCATGGATAGTTCTATCATAGTACATCTCTTCCATGATTTGTCCAAAGAGTATGTTTCCCCTCACTGTGTCATTCTGTATCCATGGCAGTTGAGGGACATAGGCCACCCTACCCTGTAGAGAAGGACAAATGCTACATGAAGTGTACAAGGACCAAAGGTTGGTGATAGATCACATGCACTGAAGGTATTTGACAAACTCAAGACAACAACTCACTCTAATGGTTACTTTTCCCTGCAGTTTCTCCATTTCTCCAAGAAGAGCACTCAACAAGGAAGACTTCCCTGCTCCAACCTGTCCCACCACTGCCACTAGCTGGCCTTGCTTGATCTTCAGGTTCATTCTGTGGAAATGCAAACACACACTGCATCATACGTGAGTAAAGCCTAGCTCTAAGCATGTACGTATCTGTGTGTTACATACAATTTACGTAAATAATTGATGATGTGTGTATGCACATACATACGTATGTGTACCTATGTACATATGTACGTACATGTGTAGGCATGGACATGTGCATAGTGTGCATGTGTGTGTGGTATGTATGTATGTAGTACAGAACCCACTGAGACAGAGTGGGCTTGTAAAATGCTTCACAGAAAGATTCATTGTCTCCATCTGTGAAGGCGACAGAGGGTTCATCTGGAGAAGGAGAAAACATAGAGCAATTAACATTGTAAACGTTGAAGTCCTGTCAACCACCTGACTGGCCTGTACCTGTTCCTGCTCCTCTCAGGACTGCCACTAGTTGGACATGCTCCTCTGTACTGCTATTCCCACTGATAAAATAAAGGACAGAGTAGTTTACATGGAGTACTCAGTGTGCATACAGAGGCGTGCCTCCTGGTAGCTCACTTAGATGGAGTTGGATGTTGGGGTATCTCCCAGGTAAATTCCCCATCTTCAATGGTAACAGAGGTCTCCCCTGATGGGTAAGATCACGTGTATACACATCAGTTGATAACACAGGGCATCACTGCTATCACATTGGCGTCACATGCCTGTCAGTACACCCACTGTATTATATCATACATTACAGAATACATCAACACTGCTAATATGGAGACTTAACCACTAATTAAATTGTCACAAATGAAAACAACTTCATACCATCCGTTGAGAGGTTAGGGCTGTAGTCAACATTGTCTGGATCCAGCTCTGGTTTCTTCAAGAATGTCCTTAATCTCTTCACTGATACGAGGGCCTGAACAATGTTGGACACAACCAAAGGTAGCATTGTGAGAGGAAACCTCAGAATGTTGAACAATGACAGAGCCACAAATGCTTTCTCAGATGTCAACCGAGCATCTGGGCTTGGGTTGTTCAGATTAACCGATACATATGTACCAAATGTCACCACGGCAACCTACACAAACAGAAAACATAGATTACAAAGTTAAAAGTAATAATAGAATCATTTTCACAATGACATGCATACATAATATTATATACTGTATTCTAGTGCCTTATCTGTGGTTTGAGGGCATCACAACATGTACATGTGATTTAGTTAGGGAAATTGTGATTAATTAGATGTATGTACACTGGGTTCCACCAAAATGTACCACATTTAGCTGGAATTATCAGGTGTGTATACCAGGGTGTGCCTTCATACAATTGAAATTGCACCCCCATCAACACACACAGAATTAGCAGTGGGGAGTACCGTGGTGAAGACAACAACCTGTACATTAGAAAATCAATGTGCACACTCACAAGAAATGGAGCACTAATGGATGTAAAGTAGGTCAAAGCATTGAGAATAACTGAATATGCCAGCATCTTCAACTCCTTTCTTCTGATCCCGAGTATCGAGTCAATAAAGTGGTTCTCCCAGGCATACAGTTTGATCACTTTTATTCCATTTAGTATTTCATTCATTATCTTTATCCTGGAGTCCTTGTGTATCATTTGATGAACCTATAGGACACAAACACAAAACAGTAAACAAAAGAACAGTAAACAATAATGGAAACAATAACAAACAATGAAAACAGTAAACAATAGTTCCTATATCAAACTTGAGGAACCTGTAGTGGAATAGCAATATTGCCTACAAGAACAGTACATAATAGTGTACATATTATATGTATACAGTACAAGCTGATTCACATGCAGAGGGAACTACCCACTTGGACTTTCTTGTTGATGTAAGCAATGGTAGCATTTGTAGGGATCAACAACACCATGACAGCCAAACCAGCAAACACAGAAGGTCCCATTGTCTGATAGAGGAAGATGATCGAGAGTGATATCTGCAAAGGACTTGACCACACCATGTGGAGGTAAGTTATGAGGTCCATGAACCTCTGAGCATCTATGGCCATCAAGTTGACTATCTCTCCTGTTGTACTGTTTTTACGGGCAAGGTTGCTCAGTCTGAGAGACTAGAGGAGATGAACAAGAACTAGGTGACTTGCAAACAACATCTGTACACACAATGTGACAAGACGTATTCCTTGATAAATGTGTGCCGAAAGTAGCCAAATTCAATTAAACAAGGCTATAGCAAAATAAACAGCACAACACAAACCTTCACCTTTTTGTAGACAGAATGCACAACAGCAGATTTCAACCTCATCCCCACCAACATGCAGCGGTGGAAGTACTGGTGGAGGAACATGGACTGGAGAATGGCAGTGAAGAACATCAAAGCTGCATACACAAATCCCTTCCATAGATCATCTTCAGGATAGTTGTGGACAAAATTGATCAACAACCTACATCCAGCACAAAACAACCCCATTACAAATATCAGTTACGTACTTCAAAAAACAATAAACAAAAAAATGGACAAATACAATAATATTAGAAGAATAATAATGATGTCAAGTCACATCCACTCACCGTAAGATCTGAGGATTGGCAAAGGTCAGCAAGTCTTGAACCACTTTAAGGAATCCTGCTATGATGAAGGTACCACCAAAGGCCTTGAAGAGAGCCCACACTAGGGAAGGGTTCCCTTCTTGTTTCTGTTGAAATGTTTTATGACTTCCACCAAACTGTATCCTGTAAATATCAGCTTAATCATGATACATACAATGTGTGTGTGTGTGTGTGTGTGTGTGTGTGTGTGTGTGTGTGTGTGTGTGTGTGTGTGTGTGTGTGTGTGTGTGTGTGTGTGTGTGTGTGTGTGTGTGTGTGTGTGTGTGTGTGTGTGTATGTGTACGTGTGTGTGTGTGTGTGTGTGTGTGTGTGTGTGTGTGTGTGTGTGTGTGTGTGTGTGTGTGTGTGTACGTATACAGTATATACATGCCTATGTACATCAGTACATAATCATTTTATGGATTTGTCGTACACACACATACTGATAAATAAACATATGCAGTTACACACCCAGCTTTCTTCAGCTCCTTTTCCCATACTTCCTCAAACCTTGGTCCCACAAAGTCAGACCTGTCCTCGGGATTAAGGCTCCACAAGTTGGTGTACTCAATAGCCTTACGATAGCCGTAAAAGATTAGCCTGGGTGAAGTGTGAGGAGCTCAATGTCACAATACGCACACCAGTCAATGGTACGTACATTATGTACACACTAACTTGTTTAGCCACCACCAGGTGATGCGAGAAAGGAATGTAGCATTTAGTTCGGGGCTTGGTCTCTTTTGTGACAGTGGTGAATCACATGAAGATCACATGTACAATAATGGAGAATCATACATAAAAAACACACTTAAGTACTTGATTCAATCTAAATTATACTTACAGACAGGTATGTGCATGTAAAACAGAACCTTTCATTAGTACAGCTTTTCACACATGCACAAGCTCTTACTTCTTCAAGTAGAAAAGTACTGCTTTTTGCCCGATCCTTGAACAGTGTCAGGATAAACTGGACTAGCACAAGGAATAAAGTGACTACAGTCGTTATGAAGCGATACAGATCGATGTACCTCCACTCCCCACCAAATCCTCTTGTGTACTGTAGTGGAGAAGACAGCATATGTACTGTACAGTACATACCCATAGATACATGAGAGAACAATGAACCATACCATATATACTATAAAATCGTTCATACAGCCAGTGCACACATACAATGCACATACAAGTATATACAGCCAGTACACATGTACTATGCACACACAGGTATGTACATACACCCAGTACACAGATACTCCGCACACACAGGTATACATATACACCCAGTACACACTTACAATGTCATCCTGGCGAATCAGAGACAGAGATCGCACTCTCATTACTTTGTACAGCAACAAGGAACCCCAAAATACAAACTGTCGACCCGAAGATTTCACTCCGAGATGTTTCTCTCTGATGATGAGAAGTGCAGCAAGCATCTGTGGATAGCAAACACAGAAAGTGACATTATTGAGACCCTCAGAAGCACATATATACAGAATGGTATGCACAGTATTACGTACATGATATTTATCACACAAATTATTATGTAGGTACAGGACACACTATATCTTCAGTACACAGTTGTGATTCAGTCTTACCATGTCTAGCATGAAGATGACGGGTGTCACCAGTTGCACCACAGCAACCTTCTCGTGTTTTGCAATATCATCCACAGTAGTGCTTTCAGTACCAATCCCGTACCATACTGCCTGCCATATAGACTTGCCCAGGTCCATGACAGCAGGGACCATCAGCAGAGTACACAGGACCTGTGTATGTGTGTGTGTGTGTGTGTGTGTGTGTGTGCGTGCGCACGTGTGCATGTGTGTAAACAATGAATATGATAACCAGTTTAGTGCAAGTCATTTTGACTCTCGAAGGAAACAAGTTGTTTATGTGTATTCACACACATGTACACAAAAAGTACACATATAAGTGTATGTACTTCTGTGTATGTGGGTATAGCAATACGTTATATATTATTACATTACATATTATATTGTATATGTTGACATGCATGTGTGCATGCATGTCAACAGAACACACCAGTTTTGTCACATTCAGCCATGTCAGGCCGATACGGAATACCCTCTTCTCCCTGAACACCAGCCTCAGTAGTACAAGAACAGCAAACACTATGCTGATCCCGTACAGCACAACAGTCTCTTGGAAACACAACGGCAAGTCAACCTACAGAGCATACATACAGGGAATCAGTGTGCAAGTGCAGAGCACACACAGTACAGTGACAGAGCATACATACATCCATGTCACACATACACACATTCCACATATTGGAATCAAAAGCCATCCATAGGTTACATGGCTTACACAGTAACTATAACAAATTGCGTAACGCATAAAACAACTGTATAATAGTGGTCAAGTATAAATTCTATACGGTATCTAGTTCATGGTGGTTCATGGTCTGGCGTAGCCGACCCTTGATCCACCTTCTACTAACATTGCACCCACTTTATCGAAGCTGGTCCAAACCGTCCGCGACACGTTCCCGCTAACATTGTAGACGTCATATCCATTGAAATTAATCTGTATTTTAAATAGACTGATGAGGTCAACAGACTGAATACCATAATGCTAATAGAATACGTACACACAAGACACACTATAAGGACTCCTTTTGAATCAATTATGATTATTACATACCCAAAACACAGACAATGGGGAACAGAATGCCTTCAGTGGCACGAAATCCGCGCCGCCACTGATATTGGTACTCATCTTAGAGTTGATGGACCTGTCTATACAAAAGTCTAGGTCTAGGTCTGATTAATAACAGGTTGTAATACAAAAGGAAGCCCATAACAGTGTACGTAGTAACTACTTATAGCGCCATCTTCCAAACATACGACTCGCAACAAAATGGCGCGTAGATGTACAAATTATAAGAATAAGAAAATTGGCTGAAATTCGAGCGCATTGACTTCGCCGAACTTTATATCTTGAACGAAGGTTCTTCCTAACCTCAAGGAGAAGGTATTTATAATTCGAGTGATAGGGGGAACCCGAATTACTTGGGTTTTTCGAATTTTACACCGTGCTTAGGGCTGGGTAAGTAGAAATAGAGCAGCTTTTAGTATCAGATAGGTCACGTTGGCCGTTTGGTCAGGTGACACGCTTCTAGGCTCCAGGTTGCGGGTTCGAACCCTTCTACGGACGTTTTTTTTTCATGAAAAAAGAGCTCACACTTTCTACAAAGAACCATATGCATAGGGGGGAGCTTTGGGACGTGTGTGTGTAATGTATTCCTATGTGTAACTGCAACAATGAATTTATAATTTTTTCTGCATCTGGCGGAATGGGACCATCTACCACCATTGCTTACAAAAGACTTGCCTCATTTATAGCACAGAAGAGGTCACATCCTTACTCTGAAAACATCAGATGGTTACGATGCAGACTTTCATTCATCCTGCTCAGATCAGCCATCATCGCCATCATTGCTATCAGAGGTACAAGATCAACCAATCCAGCAGTCATACCACATCCATCCCTCTGGCAATTGCAGAGGGAGGCATTCCATGACTTCTTCAGTTGTCTTAAACTTTTATGTATTCAGTCCCTTGAATTAAATATAATAATTATTGAATGGTTTAAGAAAAAAATGATTATAATTTATGTTGTGGTTAAGTAGAGTTTCACTAGTATAATAATGAGATGATGACAATGATTCATGATGGATTATTAACATGCACGAGATTTATTTACTGGATACACAAGCAACTATGTGTATGATTACAAATAACTATAGCATAGGTATATTATATTTTAGACATTAATAGCAATTGGATGTTCTTATCTCTGGTGATACAGCTAGATCAGACTGGCATCTCGAGCCATCCCATAGAAGATGCCCTTCTTAGCAATTAGCTGATTTAGAGTATCAAATTCAGCAATTCGTCCCTCACTCAAGACCATGATCCTGTGAGGAGGGAAAAATCAATGTAGTCAATCACACAAACACGCACACACACACTATTACACATGCATACACACACACACATACAGACAAATGCGCACACATGTACATCCTGAAGACATTTTTTCAATATTATTATGTGTGCACATATTATAACATAACACATCTTATATGCACATATTATGCACACACGCAATGACACAATAATTCATGATATGACCTGTCATAGTCCATTATGGTATTGAGGCGATGAGCTATGGTGATCACTGTACAGTCTGCAAACTCATTACGGATGGTTTTTTGGATGAAATCATCTGTTTCCATGTCAACAGCAGCTGTGGCTTCGTCAAGAACAAGTATCTTGGTCTTCCTCAGTAAAGCCCTGGCCAAACACACCAGCTGCCTCTGGCCAACACTATCAGGAGATTATAGCACAATGAACATACACACTCTACACATGAGCACAGGGAGGAACACTCACCTGAGATTCTCCCCTCCTTCTGCAACCATGAAACTCATTCCTTCGTCGAGTTCAAGTACAAACTTCTTCAAATGAGCAGTTTCCAAGGCTCTCCAGATTTCCTCATCGTTGTGTTGGTCAAATGGATCCAAATTGGCTCGTAGAGTATCAGAGAACAGAACAGGGTCCTATAGTACCATAAAGTACATGTAAGAGTGAACAATACACATGCAGTACACTATGAACAATACACACGCAGTACACTACTCCACCCCTTACCTGCGGGATGATGGTGATCCTTGATCTCAGGTCATACAGACCAAGTTGAGATATGTTTACATTGTCAATCTGGATTTCACCAGCAGCTGGTTCAATGATCCGGAAGAGAGCCAAAGTTAGAGAGGACTTACCAGCTCCAGTTCTACCAACAATTCCCACCTGATGAAGCACAGTATATATATGTAATATTGTGTATTGTGAAGTTTGTGATCATAGATAATGCATCTTCGTGCGTGCTATTCCTATTATAGCCCACCTTTTGCCCTCCTGGTACATCAAAAGCTATTCTCTTCAACACCAGGTCCAGACCATCTCTATATCGAGTGGAGTAGTCTCTGAAGCTGACCTTCCCTTCTTGAGGCCATTCAGGAGGTGGACGATGGTTCTCGATAACAGAGGGGGCCTGGGGGGAGCGAGGCACACCAGGAATTGACACACAGGTACACAACCTGCAAGTTGCTCAGTGTGTTTAATCACTCCGGGATACATGTAATGGCTGACATTCTACTGGCACAGACAGTAGATCAACAAGATAGTTTGGTTTTGATCTTCACCTCAGTTGGAGTCTCTGTGTATTCCTTTATTCTCTCAACAGATACAATGTTTGTCTCCATTACACTGGTATTGCGAACCATACAATTCAGTGAAGTAGTTACCTGTGGAGATGAAGACAACAGCAATAATACAGCACCATGCACACACTTACAGTGCAAAACCGATTTACAACACTGTGCTAAGTGCCACATGTACTGTGTCATTTGTTCACTCTGGATAGACATTCTCACTCATTTAGCTCCCATAATCTCACACATGCACACACGCACACACTGCAATACATACACATACCATGAACATGATAGATATACAGATACAAACTGTACACATACATAATAAAGCATTTACCTGGAGAGCGTATGACACAGAAAGACCAGCCAATCCAGGAGTGATAGTTCTGCTGGCATCAGGAAACACAACAGCAAGGACAGCAAATAGTGCAGCAAAAAATACAACGAAATTCCCAATGAACTCCAGTCTGATGGCAAGCCAGCGATTAGCACAAATATTTGAATAGTAGGCCTCTAGGTTGTAGTCCACTTTAGATTCACTTTGTTCAATGAATTCACTTTGCTTGTGGTAAGCTCGAATGGTAGTCACACCGTTAAGTGTCTCCTGGAAATGTGAGTAGATCGGAGAACGACTCAAAGATTCCAGCCGCTTCAGTTGTCGAGATGTGCTAACATAGATCCTCTGGATAATGACGTACACAATCAACAGGGGAACAATAACGGCCAGGAAATATGGGGTAGCCACTACAATCACAATGATGGTACTTATGACCGAGAGAAAGGTTGAGATGAAGGTTCGAAGGGATCGTGGGATGGTTTCGTCCACCACGTAAATATCCTTTGAGAATCTGTTGAGAACTCTCCCCATTGGAGTTGTGTCAAAGAATGACATTGGAGATCGTAGCACATTCTTCAGCAGTTTACTGTGGAGTCGACTGGAAGCAATGACACCACCAATAGCCAGAGTAAGGGACGCCAAGAGATATACAACTGATTGAGTTATACCAAGAACAGCGTAAACTCCAACATTTTCACCACTAATTCAAGACAAGAGGACATTAGAGCCAAATTAATTTCACAAGCCCAATAATGTCTGCCCATGTACATATCCAGCATACACAACTATGGGATGCCAGAGTTCACACACCAACATAATGTATGGGAACAGCATAACACACTGGATGCAGTGAAGTCTCGTTAATTCCACCCCTGCTTTATCCACCAAACCTTTCTACCAGCCACAATTTCCCAGTATCAATATAATCTACGTATAATTAGTAATATACACATATCCAGTTAATCCTACATTTTTCGAAAACAAATTGCAACCGATTAACGAGTATTTACTGTATGTTATACAGTACATACATATTAAATATACACAGCATACAGGGTTGGCCGAAAGTTATGGGACTATTATGGGTTCAAAAAATGACAGAAGAGAACGAATCAACTTCAATCGTCCTAAAAACAAGACTTTTCAATTTAATCTGTAAAATCAACATTCATAGTCTTTCAACAACATTCATATCAGTGTTTTATGCATCTAATCTTTCCATTACATCTTTTGGTACTTGTCAGCCTACCTCGACTGAAATCTGTACTTTGAGCAAACACGTTGTAGATAGTTGTTTTGAGTGAACTATAATATTTTTATCTTGTGAACGTATATTCAGAACTTTTATGATTCACACCCTTCAACGGATAGCATCTTCAATAATGTTTGAGACAATATACCAAACAACTTACCCGCATATTCATGATCTACTATCTGCACAAACTGGGAAGAGGAAAATATATCTTATGTGTAGATGTATGATTGTCAGTAGGCTACTCCTAAACCGCAAAGTTTACTGACTAGATTCCACAGTTTATGTACATGGGTGACCACTGCAGAGAGAATTGTATGAAAGCAAAATTGATATGCACAGAAAAAGCTACTGTTTTTTGAAATGAGTCGAGATTAGTATGTAGCAATCCAAGCACAGCGGACATGGAATGAGTTCTCAAAACTGTAATTTCAACTGAATCAGATATTAGTGACGCATGAAGAAGGACAAGGAAATTGAGATACTCACAGTTGTAATTGATGAGTTATGGCACCATAACTCATCAACATACGTATAAGATATTAGCAAGTGAGTTTTTGAAAGCATCTTTTTTTGAATGTTACGCAGATTAGAGCCATTATTAGAGTTTATGAAAATCAGGAAGATTTCAAAGTACTATTGTTTTGTTCTTGAAAATTGCTAAAAAATTCTTCCAATTTATTCAGACTCACTCAATTCGAATTTGCCAAAAATATCGAGAAAATTACCTGTACGTATTCTAAAATAACCAACGCCTGCCATATTGAAATCGTCCCGTAACTTTTGGCTGCCACTGTACATACTATACACACCACACCTATGTACAGTACATGGGAACATACGTTTTTGCTTTAGCAGCTGTATGATTCCTGTCCTCCAATGTGCTCCATTCAGCCAACCAGAAGCTAGCACCTATCACAAAACCCCGAGCTGTGCATGTGAAAAAAATGACCAGAAAAGCCATTATCCAAGAAGTGGCTTGAGCATAGTCCAGAAATACTGACAATTTCACCTACAGAAATACACAGTGGTGTTAGAGTTCAACCTTGAGAATAGCATGTAGCAGTTAAAGTGAGGTTAGTGCAGTCATAGGTGAAGTACATGGGACAGGACAAAGATGATGACAGCACATGAGTACAAGAGACAAGCACCATGGCAACACTGGGAAACAAGAGACAAGCACCATGGCAACACTGGGAAACAAGAGACAAGCACCATGGCAACACTGGGGAACAAGAGACAAGCACCATGGCAACCTTGAGAACAATAACAAACATGATGCTAACACAACATGTTGTTAACAGTTGAGAATAACAAGCAAAAGAAATAACAGAGCAATAATAATATAAAATCATAAACATACTGGTGGTAAGGTCATGCCATTTAACTCAAAAGTAGAATGATGAAAGAAAAAAGTATATAAACAAGTAAAAACTTACATTGCCAGTTTCTGCCTTCTCCCCAGAAATGAGACGCGACTTATCATCCCTGGTAGGTGTCTCCTCAACCTTCTCATACACTACCTTTTGTCTTGAGAAACGTCTGAAAAAGGATCGCTGCTTCTTAGTGGCAGGTGACACTGGTGTATGTGGTAGAATAGCTGTCAGGTCATCAATGCTATCCTGATTAGAATCTTGCTTTTCTGTATCAGATTTCCTAATCTCCAAGTTAAGAGGTTTCTTACATGAAGTGTTAGTCCTATCAGGAACAAGCTCCACTTCAATGGCTTCACTTTCTTGATCGTCACTGAAGACTGAACAAAGTTTAGCAAATGCTACCAACCTTATTGTTCATTCTATGTAATACATACGTAGGTCTACTCGGTCCATCAAACTCACTTCCATCAACATCATCTTCGTTCTCATCAGTAGCAGCATATGCTCTTATAAATTCTGCAAAAGGACCATCGTTATCAATCAGTTCACTGTAAGATCCAACTTCAGTGATTCTGCCCTCATTCATTACAACAATCAGGTCACACTGAGGCAAAAAGCTCAGTCCATGGGTCACCAAAATTCTTGTCTACAGTAAAGAATATAGAAGTGATGAGCAACACACACACACACACACACACACACACACACACACACACACACACACACACACACACACAAACACATGCAAACAAACCTTTGTTTTCAACAAGCCTTTCGGACCAATGACCCTGTCGAAGATGTGCTTGCCCACATGTGAGTCCACAGCACTGAGAGGATCATCAAGGAGATAGATGTCAGACTTTTGGTAGACAGCACGGGCAATGCTGACTCGCTGCTTCTGTCCTCCACTGAGATTGATACCCTGAGATTGAAGGACGATGAAGGTTCTGCCAAGATTTGTACACCACACACACATACATACGTACCTTCTCTCCTATCTCTGCCATATCACCTCCCGGGAGGATATCCAGGTCAGGACCAAGTGCACAGGCATGGATAGTTCTATCATAGTACATCTCTTCCATGATTTGTCCAAAGAGTATGTTTCCCCTCACTGTGTCATTCTGTATCCATGGCAGTTGAGGGACGTAGGCCACCCTACCCTGTAGAGAAGGACAAATACTATGTGAAGTGTACAAGGATCAAAAGTTGGTGATAACTTACTCTAATTGTTACTTTTCCCTGTAGTTTCTCCATTTCTCCAAGAAGAGCACTCAACAAGGAAGACTTCCCTGCTCCAACCTGTCCCACCACTGCCACTAGCTGGCCTTGCTTGATCTTCAGGTTCATTCTGTGGAAATGCAAACACACACTGCATCATACGTAAGTAAAGCCTAGCTCTGAGCATGTACCTGTGCGTTGTATACAATTTACATAAATTGATGATGTGTGTATGCGCATAAATAAGTATATGTACCTATGTACTATGTACAGGTGTAAGTATGAACATGTGCACAATGTAGTACGTATGTGCTTCAAAACCAACTGAGACAGAGTGGGCTTGTAAAATGTTCCACAGAAAGATTCATTGTCTCCGTCTGTGAAGCTGACAGAGGGTTCATCTGGAGAAGGAGAAAACACGGAGATACATATTAACATTGCAAATAATGCTAAACAAATGCCTGATAAAACTGGTCACTCCCACATACACCACCTGACTGACCTGTACCTGTTCCTGCTCCTCTCAGGACTGCCACTAGTTGGACATGCTCCTCTGCACTGCTATTTCCACTGAGAATACAGAGGACGGAGTAGTTTACATGGAGTACTCAGTGTGCATACAGAGGCGTGCCTGCTAGTAGCTCACTTGGATGGAGTTGGATGTTGAGGTATCTCCCAGGTAAATTCCCCATCTTCAATGGTAACAGAGGTCTCCCCTGATGGGTAAGATCACGTGTATACACATCATTGATAACACAGGGCATCACACTAAAATCACATGGTCATCACATTGGAATCACATGCCTGTCAGTACACCCACTGTATAATATCATACATTGCCAGTATGGAGATTTAACCACTAATTAAATTGTCACAAATGAAAACAACTTCGTACCATCCGTTGAGAGGTTAGGGCTGTAGTCAACATTGTCTGGATCCAGCTCTGGTTTCTTCAAGAATGTCCTTAATCTCTTCACTGATACGAGGGCCTGAACAATGTTGGACACAACTGTAGGTAGCATTGTGAGAGGAAATCTAAGAATGTTGAACAATGACAGAGCCACAAATGCTTTCTCAGATGTCAACCGAGCATCTGGGCTTGGGTTGTTCAGATTAACCAATACAAAGGTACCAAATGTCACCACGGCAACCTACACAAACAGAAAACACAGGATCATTTTCACATTGTCATGCATACATATATATGGGATTCTAATGGTTTATCTGTGGCTATGAGGGTATCGCAACATGCACGTACATGTGAATTAGGGAGTGAAATTGTGATATTAGATATGTACTGGGTTCCATCAAAATGTACCACATTTAGCTGGAATAATCAGGTGTGTATACCAGGGTGTGCCTTCATACAATTGAAATTGCACCCCTATCAACACACACAGAATTAGCAGTGGGGAGTACCGTGGTGAAGACAACAACCTGTACATTAGAAAATCAATGTGCACACTCACTAGAAATGGAGCACTGATGGATGTAAAGTAGGTCAAAGCATTGAGAATAGCTGAATATGCCAGCATCTTCAACTCCTTTCTTCTGATCCCAAGTATTGAGTCAATAAAGTGGTTCTCCCAGGCATACAGTTTTATCACTTTTATTCCATTCAGTATTTCATTCATTATCTTTATCCTGGAGTCCTTGTGTCTCATTTGATGAACCTATAGGACACAAATGCAAAACAGTAAACAATAAGAACAGTAAACAATAATGGAAACAATAACAAACAATGAAAACAGTAAACAATAGTTCCTGTAGCTGAATAGAGGAACCTGTAGTGGAATAGCAATGTTGTCTATAGTAGGGCAGTACATAACAGTGTTCATAATAAGCATACAGTACAAGCTGATTCACATGCAGAGGGAACTACCCACTTGGACTTTCTTGTAGATGTAAGCAATGGTAGCATTTGTAGGGATCAACAACACCATGACAGCCAAACCAGCAAACACAGAAGGTCCCATTGTCTGATAGAGGAAGATGATCGAGAGTGATATCTGGAATGGAGCTGACCACACCAAGTGGAGGTAGGTTGTGAGGTCCATGAACCTCTGAGCATCTATGGACATCAAGTTGACTATCTCTCCTGTTGTGCTGTTCTTACGGGCAAGATTGCTCAGTCTGAGAGACTAGAGGAGATGAACAAGAACTAGGTGACTTGCAAACAACATCTGTACACACAATGTAACAAGACGTATTCCTTGATGCATGTGTGCCAGAAGTAGCCAAATTCAATTAAACAAGGCTATAGCAAAATAAACAGTACAACACAAACCTTCACCTTTTTGTAGACAGAATGCACCACAGCAGATTTCAACCTCATCCCCACCAACATGCAGCGGTGGAAGTACTGGTGGAGGAACATGGACTGGAGAATGGCAGTGAAGAACATCAAAGCTGCATACACAAATCCCTTCCATAGATCATCTTCAGGATAGTTGTGGACAAAATTGATCAACAAACTACATCCAGCACAAAACAACCCCATTCAGTTACCTCAAAACAATAAGCAAAACACAAATGCATTGATACAATAATATTAAAAGAAGAATAAGAATGTTAAAATCAAATAATCCACCCACCGTAAAATTTGGGGATTGACAAAAGTCAGCAAGTCTTGAACCACTTTAAGGAATCCTGCTATGATGAAGGTCCCACCAAAGGCCTTGAAGAGAGCCCACACTAGGGAAGGGTTCCCTTCTTGTTTCTGTTGAAATGTTTTATGACTTCCACCAAACTGTATCCTGTAAATATCAGCTTAATCATGATACATACAATGTATGTGTGTATGTGTGTGTGTGTGTGCGTGTGCGTGTGTGTGTGTGTGTGTGTGTGTGTGTGTACGTATACAGTATTTACATGCATATGTACATCAGTACATAATTCATTTTATGGATTTGTCGTACACACACATACTGATAAACAAACATATGCAGTTACACACCCAGCTTTCTTCAGCTCCTTTTCCCATACTTCCTCAAACCTTGGTCCCACAAAGTCAGACCTGTCCTCGGGATTAAGGCTCCACAAGTTGGTGTACTCAATAGCCTTACGATAGCCGTAAAAGATCAGCCTGGGTGAAGTGTGAGGAGCTCAATATCACAATACACACACCAGTCAATGGTACGTACATTATGTACACACTAACTTGTTCAGCCACCACCAGGTGATGCGAGAAAGGAACGTAGCATTTAGTTCGGGGCTTGGTCTCTTTTGTGATAGTGGTGAATCACATGAAGATCACATGTACAATAATGGAGAATCATACATAAAAAACACACTTAAGTACATGCTTCAATCTAAATTATACCTACAGACAGGTATGTGCATGTAAAACAGAACTTTTCATTAGTACAGCTTTTCACACATGCACAAGCTCTTACTTCTTCAAGTAGAAAAGTACTACTTTTTGCCCGATCCTTGAACAGTGTCAGGATGAACTGGACTAGCACAAGGAACAAAGTGGCTACAGTTGTTATGAAGCGATACAGATCGATGTACCTCCACTCCCCACCAAATCCTCTTGTGTACTGTAGTGGAGAAGACAGCATACGTATGTACTGTACAGTACTCAATTGTAAATACGTGAGAGAGCAATGAACCATACTATATATACTATAAATATGTACATACACCCAGTGCACACATACGTACAATGCACACACAAGTACGTATATACTGTACACACAGTACACAGATAAACAGCATACATCCAGTACACAGGTACTCTGCACACGCAGGAATACCCAGTACACACTTACAATGTCATCCTGGTGAATCAGAGACAGAGATCGCACTCTCATTCCTTCGTAAAGCAACAAGGTACTCCAAAATACAAACTGTCGACCCGAAGATTTCACTCCGAGATGTTTCTCTCTGATGATGAGAAGTGCAGCAAGCATCTGTAGATAGCAAACACAGAATGTGACATTATTGAGACCCTCAGAAGCACACATATACAGAATGGTATGTACAGTATTACATAATATTTATCACACACAAAGTGGTACGTAGGTACAGGACACACTATATCTTCAATACACAGTTGTGTTTCAGTCTTACCATGTCTAGCATGAAGACAAAAGGTGTCACCAGTTGCACCACGGCAACCTTCTCGTGTTTTGCAATATCATCCACAGTAGTGCTTTCAGTACCAATCCCGTACCATACTGCCTGCCATATAGACTTGCCCAGGTCCATGACAGCAGGGACCATCAGCAGAGTACACAGGACCTGTGTGTGTGTGTGTGTGTGTGTGTGTGTGTGTGTGTGTGTGTGTGTGTGTGTGTGTGTGTATGTATGTGTGTGTGTGTGTGTGTGTGTGTGCGCGCGCGTGCGTCCGTGCGTGCGTGCGTGCGTGCATGTGTGTGTGTGTGTGTGTGTGTGTGTGTGTGTGTGTGTGTGTGTGTGTGTGTGTGTAAACAATGAATATGATAACCAGTTTAGTGCAAGTCATTTTGACTCTTGAAGGAAACAAGTTGTTTATGTGTATTCACACACACAAAAAGCACACATATAAGTGTACGTACTTCTGTGTATATGGGTATAGAAATATGTTGTACCGTATATCTGGAAATATTGGCAGTTATAAAATTTGGCGATTTGCCCAAAATCTGACCCAATGCATTATTGGCGAAATTTTAATTTGGCAGTTTGCCAGAATGAGTGTTGATAAAGTTAAAATTTAGCACCGCATGATGAATATTAATTTGGCGGTTTCATCTTTGACCACCAAATCGCCAAATTTAAATCACCGCCAATATTTCCGGATATATGGTATATTTTTATATACACAGTTTATACAATGCATAATATGCTGACATGCATGTGTGTGCATCCATGCAAACAGAACACACCAGTTTTGTCACATTCAGCCATGTCAGACCAATACGGAATACCCTCTTCTCCCCGAACACCAGCCTCAGTAGTACAAGAACAGCAAACACTATGCTGATCCCGTACAGCACAACAGTCTCTTGGAAACACAACGGCAAGTCAAACTACAGAGCATACATACAGGGAATCAGTGTGCAAGTACAGAACACACAAAGTACAGTGACAGAGCATACATATATACCATGCCACACATACACACATTCCACATATTGGAATCAAAAGCCATCCATAGGTTACATGGCTTACACAGTAACTAACAAATTGCGTAACACATAAAACAACTGTATAATAGTGGTTTGAGATACCGATAGGATCTCAATCAAGTGTCACTTTCATTTCCAGCTCAACTATTTTTCGGACACTACCTATATTCGGTCATCTAAAATTTCTCAAAAACTATAAAACCTATCGACTCCCAATAAATTTTGTTACATATGCCATTACATGTATTCGTTTTCCACTCAGTAAGTTCCTCGTAGCTTATTGCAACGCTCTGTTAGAGACGATCAGAAAAGCATCTGAAAATAATCAATGGTGGAAAAGCGACAATGTAGTCAGAAAACGTCGGAAGTAATAGCTATACACGCCTACTTTAATATATGAACGTATGAGGTAGATATGTACTACTTGGAGGAAATCCGAACAAGTTATCTAAACCTCTGCGAAAGACCGAATTTCTAACGAATTTATTTTGGCACATTAAGCTATTCAGCCAATATACATTGCCAATATTGTATAAAATAGGTCGAAATTTGATCTGTCACATGTTGATAACGGCAAGGTGTGAATTAATCTCTAGTGCCGCTAGACCGTCCCTCCCTTTCCTCGCCCAGGGCGCTTGGTGGGACGGTCGTAGCAGGCCAGACTAGACAAGACCAGACCCTTTCCGCCCGAACAAAATAAAATGGCGGATCAAAGGTCGGCTACGCCAGACTAGGTTTTATAGGGTCTATGGTGGTACCTAGGTACCCCAGGCACCGTCCTTGATCCACCTTCTACTAACATTGCACCCACTTTATCGAAGCTGGTCCAAACCGTCCGCGACACGTTCCCGCTAACATTGTAGACGTCATATCCATTGAAATCAAGCTGTAATTTAAATAGACTGATAAGGTCAACAGACTGAATACCATAATGCTACTAGAATACGTACACACAAGACACACTATAAGGACTCCTTTTGAATCAATTATGATTATGACATACCCAAAACACAGACAATGGGGAACAGAATGCCTTTAGTGGTACGAAATCCGCGCCGCCACTGATATTGCTACTCATCTTAGAGTTGATGGACCTGTCTATACAAAAGTCCAGGTCTAGGTTAGTCTGGCGTAGCCGACCCTTGAAGGCGGATCAAGGGGAAGGGTCGGCTACGTCAGACTAGCACTAGATCTGATCATAGGCAAAAGGAAGCCCGTGCGCGACGCAACAAAATGGCGCCTAGATGGCTTCGCCGAACGTTATATCTTCCGCGAAAGTAAACCTCAAAGAGATCTCCAGGTAATCCCAGTGATGGGAGAACCCGAATTACTTAAGTTTTTTTTTTTTTAATTATACACTTAGGCCTAGGGTAAGTATAAATCAGTAAATAGAACAGTTGATATACCGATAGGTCATGGTGACCGATCATCATCAATACCGATAGGTCATGGTGACCGATCATCATCAATACCGATAGGTCATGGTGACCGATCATCATCAATACCGATAGGTCATGGTGACCGATCATCATCAATACCGATAGGTCATGGTGACCGATCATCATCAATACCGATAGGTCATGGTGACCGATCATCATCAATACCGATAGGTCATGGTGACCGATCATCATCAATACCTATAGGTCATGGTGGCCGATCATCATCAATACCTATAGGTCATGGTGACCGATCATCATCAATACCTATAGGTCAGGTCATGGTGGCGGTTGGTCAGGTGACACGCTCCTAGGCTCCAGATCGCGGGTTCGATGGAAATGCTCCTCAAAATCCTCTCCAGGATGTAACGGCATTTCATATTACCACCTGAAACATCTTCCAGGTTGTCATCATTTTAGCTCGCTACTCTTTTCTCAAGAATACTCCTTGAGTCCCACACTTGCCCTTCTTCATGGTGCATGGGAAAGATTATCCTGGTGAACAAGTCTGACCCAGCCACTGACCCCAGCTCATTCAGGCCTATTGCTTTGACTTCCACTGTGGGGAAATTGTTCAATAGGATTATGGCCAGTCGTCTAGAGAAGTTTCTCTTGGCAAATTAACCCTAACCCATTGATCTATAGACCCCCAAGTCCTTGACTGCTTGCCAGTTTTCAACTCGCTTCAATTTATGAGATCATCCCACATTGACCCACAACCTGGAGGGACTTTCAGGGAGTATTGGATAACTACCGCAAGGACAACCCAGCTCCAAAACCAAAACACATCCTCTCAACCTGTAAAAAAGTTATCAGCGAAAGATATGCTCAAGACTGGGAGTCCCATTTTAGCACACTAACAGTCCAAAATCGCCTAGCTGATGCTCTGCCATTGGGCAAAGAGGAGCACATATGGTTGCGTCTACTAACTGGCATGCCCACTGGGCAACTGTCATTTGTACTCCGTGCTAGCACAGAGTGTTTACCATCTCCCAGCACCCTGGCTAGATGGGGTTCTCTCTGTCAAAGAAGTGCCCTCTGTGTGAATCTAGTACATGTACTGCTCACCATGTACTTAATAGTTGCCCTTCCTCCCTAGCAGATGGCCGGTACACCTGGCGCCACGACCAGGTACTGATGAAGCTGCTTCCTTTTATCAAGAGACACAACCCAACTGCTGCTGTCTTCGCTGACATCCCTAACCACTGTGCCTGTGAGTCACCACCAGCAACTATTCCTGTTGAGCTCAGCACTACAACAGCCAGACCCGATATAGTTCTCCACAAGGGAAAATCAGTCATTTTGCTTGAGCTGACCATCCCGTGGAACTCAGTTGCCAGCATAACAAGCGCAAAAGCCAGAAAACAGAATAAGACATCCTACCAGCTACATACAGCTACCTGTACTAATATCAGAGCTAACCAACAGTGGGTACTCAGTCCGCTACACAACCATTGAAATTGGCTGTTTGGGTCACTACACCAGTGATGCTTATGCATCTCTCAAGACCATCGCCCCCTCCAGCTCTCGTGCCTCTAGGAGAGACACCTTGCTCGCTGCATCAAAAGCTGCTATTTCATGCAGCTACCACATCTTTTCTTGTCGGGGTTCCAAACCCTGGTTACTCACATAATTTAAGCGACCAACACTACCTTGCTGGGTCATCCATCTTACATACTCTGAGAACTCTTATGTATGTATGGTTTAAAACTCCGTGTCTGAGGTTATATTTTATACCACACTGTTAATTGCCACTTATAGCTAACACGATTATTTAATTTACTATGTATTCTACATGGCTATAATAATGTGGTTCTCCCCCCCTGGTCTCCCAGCTAGAATAGTGTCTTCTGCATAATGTCTGCATTTGCAGAATGACGAAGTACACAGTTTCTTTGGAAAGTCCCTGTAAAGCTGGCTATAGTGGGTTCGACCCCAAGTGAGTGACCTTTTTTCTAAACCTAAAAGAGACGCCCAAGACAGCCATGCAGCCCCACGAATTTCCATAATTCGAATTCCTTGTTCTCCTATTCTCCCCCCATCCATTGATTGCATGGGGTGATAAGACCAGACTTGATCCCATAGCACCATCTCGAATAAATGGGGTTAGGGAACATCTACAGGGATGGGAATTGTCATATTACGTTAGTTCATGTCCCCAGCTAGGACTGGTGAAAATATAAGATTGACATTCCCGCTCCCCATGAGCTATGCATAAAGGTACTCAGCATTTTCACCAGGACCATATAGTGCATATGAACACTATAATATTTTATAGATAGATCACTATTAATTTCTAATATAATATGTGCACATGCTATATTTTTACTCATAATATGTAGTTGCTTGTGTATACCGTGAATAAATCTCTAATAGTTTAAGCATGTCAATAGCAATTGAATGTTCTATCTCTGGTGATACAGCTAGACCAGACCGGCATCTTGAGCCATCCCATAGAAGATGCCCTTCTTAGCAATTAGCTGATTTGGAGTATCAAACTCAGCAATTCGTCCCTGACTCAAGACCATAATCCTGTGAGGAGGAAGCAATACAGTCATTCACACACACTAACACGCATGCACACGCAAACACATGCGTACACATATGTACATGCATACATACATGCACACACACACACATACACACACACACACACACACACACACACACACACGCACACGCACACGCACACACACACACACACACACATCCACATAGACACACACAATCACACATATGTACATCCAGAACACATCCTCTTAAATATAATATGCACATATTATGCGCACACACAATGACACAATAATTCATGATATGACCTGTCATAGTCCATTATGGTATTGAGGCGATGAGCTATGGTGATCACTGTACAGTCTGCAAACTCATTACGGATAGTTTTTTGGATAAAATCATCTGTTTCCATGTCAACAGCAGCTGTGGCTTCGTCAAGAACAAGTATCTTGGTCTTCCTCAGTAAAGCCCTGGCCAAACACACCAGCTGCCTCTGGCCAACACTATCAGGAGAATATAGCACAATGAACATACACACTCTACACATGAGCACAGGGAGGAACACTCACCTGAGATTCTCCCCTCCTTCTGCAACCATGAAACTCATTCCTTCATCGAGTTCAAGTACAAACTTCTTCAAATGAGCAGTTTCCAAGGCTCTCCAGATTTCCTCATCGTTGTGTTGGTCAAATGGATCCAAATTGGCTCGTAGAGTATCAGAGAACAGAACAGGGTCCTATAGTACCATAAAGTACATGTAACAGTGAACAATACACACACAGTACACTACTCCACCCCTTACCTGGGGGATGATGGTGATCCTTGATCTCAGGTCATACAGACCAAGTTGAGATATGTTTACATTGTCAATCTGGATTTCTCCGGCAGCTGGTTCAATGATCCGGAAGAGAGCCAAAGTTAGAGAGGACTTACCAGCTCCAGTTCTACCAACAATTCCCACCTGATGAAGCACAGTATATATGTAATATTGTGTACTACTGTATATATATATATATATATATATATATATATATAGTGATCTATAGATTTTGAATAGATGTATGTACATTTGTGCATGCATGCGTTATTCCTATTATAGCCCACCTTTTGCCCTCCTGGCACATCAAATGCTATTCTCTTCAACACCAGGTCCAGACCATCTCTATATCGAGTGGAGTAGTCTCTGAAGCTGACCTTCCCTTCTTGAGGCCATTCAGGAGGTGGACGATGGTTCTCGATAACAGAGGGGGCCTGGGAGGAGCAAGGCACACCAGGAATTGAAACACAGGTACACAACCTGCAAGTTGCTCAGCGTGTTTAATCACACCAGGATACATGTAATGGCTGACATTCTACTGGCACAGACAGTAGATCAACAAGATATCATGCTTTTGATCTTCACCTCAGTTGGAGTCTCTGTGTATTCCTTTATTCTCTCAACAGATACAATGTTCGTCTCTACTTCACTGGTCATGCGAACCATCCAATTCAGTGAACTAGTTACCTGCGGAGATGAAGACAACAGCAATACTTCAGCACCACATACACATACACCATTTTATTGGTTGGTACTGGGAGATGCAGTGACAGATTAACAAGAATTCGCTGTACATAATACATATAAATATGCACAGTACACACACACACACACGTGTTTTTTTACCTGGAGAGCATATGACACAGAAAGACCAGCCAATCCAGGAGTGATAGTTTTGCTGGCATCAGGGAACACAACAGCAAGGACAGCAAATAGTGCAGCAAAGAACACAACCAAATTCCCAATGAACTCCAGTCTGATGGCAAGCCAGCGGTTGGCACAGATTCCAGGGTAGTACGCCTCTTGGTTGTAGTCTACTTTAGATTCACTTTGTTCCAGGAATGCATCTTGCTTGTGATAAGCTCGAATGGTAGTCACACCATTAAGTGTCTCCTGGAAATGTGAGTAGATCGGAGAACGACTCAAAGATTCCAGCCGCTTCAGTTGTCGAGATGTGTTAACATAGATCCTCTGAATAACAAAGTACACTATCAACAGGGGAACAATGACGGCCAGGAAATATGGGGTAGCCACTACAATCACAATGATGGTACTTATGACCGAGAGAAAGGTTGAGATGAAGGATCGAAGGGATCGTGGGATGGTTTCATCCACTACATAAATATCCTTTGAAAATCTGTTGAGAACTCTTCCCATCGGAGTTGTGTCGAAGAATGACATTGGAGATCGTAGCACATTCTTCAGCAGTTTACTGTGGAGTCGACTGGAAGCAATGACAGCACCAATAGCCAGAGCAAAAGCTGACATGAACACCACCAACGCTTCGCCAATGCCAAGTGCTGCGTACACACCAATGTTTTCACCACTACCACAAAAAAACAAGAGAAATAAATACAGTATATACAATCACGCCTAGTAAACTATACACATGTTGTACATGCACACACTGTACAAGAGTACATACATACATGCAGGCACTGTACAAATGTACATACGTACATGCAGTACATACGTTTTGGCCTTCGCAGAATCAGGGCTCCGATCCTCCTCTGTACTCCACTGAGCTAACCAGAAGCTAGCACCTACTGATAGACCTTGAGAAAGTAAATTTAGGAAAATAACCAGAAAAGCCATTATCCAAGAAGTGGCTCGAGCATAGTCCAGAAATACTGACAATTTCACCTACAGAAATACACAGTGGTGTTAGAGTTTAACCTTGAGAATAGCATGTAGCAGTTAACGTGAGGTTAGTGCAGTCATAGGTGAAGTACATGGGACTGGACAAACATGATGACAGCACATGAGTACAAGAGACAAGCACCATGGTAACACTGGGGAACAAGAGACAAGCACCATGGTAACACTGGGAAACAAGAGACAAGCACCATGGTAACCCTGGGAAACAAGAGACAAGCACCATGGCAACACTGGAGAACAAGAGACAAGCACCATGGTAACACTGGGGAACAACAAACTAACAGACTTGTACACAAGAGAACAAAAAACAATCGCATTACTCTACAAAATGCACTGTGCTCGGAACAGGTACAAGCTGAAACTAGGAGAAATTGTACATAAGATAATAAAGACTGATAGACTGACTAACCCTCACTACCATTAACACCACCATCAGGGGCGTATCCAGGATTTGGCTCAGGGGGGTGCTGGCAACTAGGACACTTGCCACCCCAAAGTCCCACAATAGAGACATCTCAAGGCGTATTGCGTAATTGAGCTATGATGTCATCAAAACATGGCCACCAGCCATTTTGCCCTTACCATTTCTTAGAGCTAGCGAAAACGAAGGGATTTCAGAACGAAAAATGGACACTTTACTCCTTCAGACAACCCTCATTATGTTGTTCATTTAGATCAATTGTATTTATTCTTAAAAATTAAGTACTCTGGCTATGTATTTAATTCAATTTGACAGTATTCACTGATATTAAGGGTCTGAGCCTCAGGGGGGTGCTTGAGCACCCTGAGCACCCCCCCTGGATACGCCCCTGACCATCACACAACAAATGCTAAAATCATAGAATACTAACATTTCCAGTCTCTGCTCTCTCTTCAGCAATGAGACGTGTGTTTTCATCTTTTTTAGCAACTGTTTCCTTGGAGGGTGGTTCATTTATTGATTTCTGTTTGGAGAGTTGCTTAATAAGAGCTTGCCTTCTGTCAGTTGGCGACATTGGAACACTAGGAGTACGCCGAAGTTGTGGCTTAGAGTCATCCTGGGAAAATTGATTGGAAAGTTGCCTTTCTAAGTACAACCTTCTGTTCCGTTTTGTCTCTAGATTAGATGGTGTATCAGAGATGATGGCTGTTTCATCAGGTCCAAACAGTTCCTCTTCAATGGCTTGAATTTGCAGATTATCACTAAAGACTGAACATACATAGCACATAAGAGATGCTTTCAAAATTGTCACATGTGCACACAACATTCAGAGCAAGTATTCAAGCAACTCAACACACATAATTGCCTACCATCCACCAACACATTTACTTATTTTTCCACCAATGGTCCTTCAGACTCACTTCCATCAATGTCGTCTTCTTCGTTCTCATCAGTAGCAGCATATGTCCTTATAAATTCTGCAAAATGACCATCGTTATCAATCAGTTCACCGTAAGATCCAACTTCAGTGATTCTGCCCTCATTCATTACAACAATCAGGTCACACTGAGGCAAAAAGCTCAGTCCATGGGTCACCAAAATTCTTGTCTACAGTAAAGAATATACTCAGTAGTCATAGACAACATACATACACCCACTCACATGTACACATGCACACACACACACACACATACACACACACAAACACACACACACACACACACACACACACACACACACACACACACACACACACACACAACACACCTTTGTTTTCAACAAGCCTTCCGGACCAATGACCTCATCAAAGATGTGCTTGCCCACATGTGAGTCCACAGCACTAAGAGGATCATCAAGGAGATAGATGTCAGACTTTTGGTAGACAGCACGGGCAATGCTGACTCGCTGCTTCTGTCCTCCACTGAGATTGATACCCTGAGATTGAAGGACGGTAAAGGTTCTGCCAAGACTTGTACACCACGCACACAAACACACCTTCTCTCCTATCTCTGCCATATCACCTCCTGGGAGGATATCCAGGTCAGGACCGAGTGCACAGGCTCGAATAGTGCGGTTGTAGTAGGTACCATCCATGGTCCGTCCAAAGAGTATGTTTCCTTTAACAGTGTTGTTCTGCATCCACGCCTGTTGTGGAACATAGGCCACAGTACCCTGTACGGAGAAAGACAACTACATCGTCCCAACACACATTATCGCATGCAGATACACATATGCACACATACGTACATACGTACATGTACATCTTATATGTAGATCTAATACGTACTTACCTACCCACCATGTACACATATCAGTCTCATATAGATAGATTATGAATGAACACGTGACATGAGGGTATTTGACATACTCAAGATAACAACTTACTCTAATTGTTACTTTTCCCTGTAGTTTCTCCATTTCTCCAAGAAGAGCACTCAACAAGGAAGACTTCCCTGCTCCAACCTGTCCCACCACTGCCACTAGCTGGCCTTGCTTGATCTTCAGGTTCATTCTGTGGAAATGCAAACACACACTGCATCATACATGAGTAAAGCTTGGTTCTGAGCATGTACGCGTGTTTTGTATTCTGTCAATATGCGCGTCCACGTTACATTATAATGCACAAGTGATTCTTAACTGTAAACGTGTAAAGTGCGGGGTAAATCTAACAGCTCACTTTGACAGCGTTGGATTCTCAGGTGTCTCCCAAGTGAAATCACCATTTTCAATGTCAACGGAGGTCTCCCCTGACGGGTAAACCAACATGTATACACATCAATTGATGACACAGGGTAACTCTTTGTATCACATGGATACCTAATGTTGTGTGTGTGTGTGTGTGTGTGTGTGTGTGTGTGTGTGTGTGTGTGTGTGTGTGTGTGTGTGCATGTGTGTGCGTGTGCATGTGTGTGTGTGGTTTTTGTGTTGTGTAGTTGTGTGTGTGTGTGTGTGTGTGTGTGTGTGTGTGTGTGTGTGTGTGTGTGTGTGTGTGTGTGCATGTGTGTGTGTGGTTTTTGTGTTGTGTAGTTGTGTTGTTGTGTGTGTATGGAATTGAGTGAATGCAGTCATCTTCTTACCTTCTCTAGGAGGATCAGGGCTGTAGTCAACATTGTCTGGATCCAGTTCTGGTTTCTTCAAGAAGTTTCTCAATCTCTTCACCGACACACTTGCTTCCACAGTGCCTGACACAACAAAAGGCAACATGATGAGAGGAAACCTCAGAATGTTGAACAGCGACAGAGCCACAAATGCTTTCTCAGATGTCAATCGGCCATCTGGGTTTGGGTTGTTCAGATTAACCAATACAAAGGTACCAAATGTCACCACGGCAACCTACACGCAAACAGGAAATGCACACTCATTAAATACAACTTGGTAAGTGATTTAGGACACTCCTATGTTAATTCAGTAATTCAGGAACGAATAGAATACATGCACACTTCCCAGTATATGTGTACGGTACATGAGATCATAAACATCTGAAAACTAATATACATGCACAGGTTTGTACACCAGACTCTGTTCATGATGTTAAATCTCATACACAAAAAATGTGGAATCGATCCTGCAAGCACAGGAATTAGCTGCAGTCAACATGCGAGGATAGAATACAGTGGCCAGGACAAGTGCTGTACATTAGAGAAATAACACACTCACTAGAAATGGAGCACAGGTGAAAGTGAAGCTGGCAAAGGCTCCCAAAAAGGCTGAAGATCTCAGCACTTTCAATTCCTTTTTCCTGGTTCCAAGAATTGAGTCAATAAAGTAGTTCTCCCAGGCATACAGTTTTATCACTTTTATTCCATTCAGTATTTCATTCATCATCTTTATCCTGGAGTCCTTGTATATCATTTGACGAATCTAGTACACCAGCATGTGATAGTGAGCAACAAGAATAGTGAACAATAAGGACAATAACTAGAAACAACATGAATATAGGAAACAATGTTGACAACAACAAGAAACAACATGAATATAGGAAACAATGTTGACAACAACAAGAAACAACATGAATATAGGAAACAATGTTGACAACAACAAGAAACAACATGAATATAGGAAACAATGTTGACAACAAGAAACAACAAAGCCAAAAATATGTAAGATGTATGAAATGTAATACCGTATGCGTGGAAATTTTCGCGGTAGTAAATTTTCGCGGTTGCATAACTTTGAGGATTTTCGCGGATTTTATTTTTGCGGTTGTGGGCCAAATCAAATTTATTATTTTTCAGTTTAAAATGTTTGAGTTAAAGAGCTTTATCCGTGGTTTCATGTTTAATATGTATCGTGGATGCCTCGCGAAGGAGAGGTACTTCATTGCACTCGAAAATCGCTAATAGAGAAGATCCCTATGTTGTAGCTGTCGACATCTTATCGAAATTCAGGATGAACAAAAATACTTGAATCTTTGGTCAATGCTTTATTTAAACTAACACTAAACCTATTGTCCTTTGTTCTCTTGTAGTCGTGTTTTGCAACGTGCACTGTTCGTCGAAAATAGACGGCCATTTTATTATGCTACTTATTCGCGAGTACCATAATAATTCGCGGATTAAACTTTCGCGGATGACTAGGCATTCCGCGAAAACCGCAAAAGTTTAGTACCGCGAAAATTTCCATGCATACGGTAGTTACTGGACTCTTTTTTTTTCAAGACCATATCCATTGGAACTATATGTAGGTACATACAGTACTTGCATAGGGAGACATACAGAACTCAGTATGTATGTATGTCTCAGTTAACACACCCATACTACATAGACATAGACATACTGTACAGTAGGTACACACACATACACAGTAGCACCAATGCAGTGAATCGGCTACACACCTGGAACTTCCTACTGATGAAGGCAATGATGGCATTTGCAGGGATCAACAACACCATGACAGCCAAACCAGCAAACACAGAAGGTCCCATTGTCTGATAGAGGAAGATGAGTGAGAGTGCTATCTGGAATGGAGCTGACCACAGAGTATGGAGGTACGTTACGAGGTCCATGAACCTTTGAGCATCTATGGCCATCAAGTTGACTATCTCTCCTGTTGTGCTGTTCTTACGAGCAAGATTGCTCAGTCTGAGAGACTAGAGGAGATGAACAAGAACAAGGTGACTTGTACACTAAACAATATCCATACATAAAAGACACGAAAATGCAGGTAAACTGACAAGATTCAACAATATTGATGAGTTTTATCTCAACAAGGTTAAAGAAGGGTTATCAAAATCAAACTGCGTTTCGTGCAAAAAAACACTTTTGGGTCTTTAGGCCCCTGTATATCAATTGAGGTTCAAATCTCTGTGTTTCAAAATCTGATACTAAAACAAAGAGAGCCCTAACCTTCCTGTACACCGCATGGATGACAGCGGCTCTCAACCTCATCCCCACCAACATGCAGCGGTGGAAGTACTGGTGGAGGAACATGGACTGGAGAATGGCAGCAAAGAACATCAAAGCTGCATACACGAATCCCTTCCACACATCGCTCTCAGTGTGATCGTGGACATAGTTGATTAGAAGACTACATGAAAAATACAAAATAAAGTGAGAATGTTACAATACAAAACATGGGACCATAATATTGCAAATATTCTAATATTACAGTATAATATAGCATTATACATCACCATTAGTATGCTATAGTATACATGAATACACAGCAAACACAAGTAGTGTCTACCAGTAAGTTGATACAACAACATTTGCCAGTAGCAAAGATGACAAGTACAGATATAATATTTCAGTGTACATTGTATATGCCTACACACAGGGCATACAACTTCATATGTACGATCTTATACATAAATCCACTTCACTATGCTTTGCAGCTGGAAAGTGTGTGTGTGTGTGTGTGTGTGTGTGTGTGTGTGTGTGTGTGTGTGTGTGTGTATGTATGTGTGTGTGTGTGTGTGTGTGTGTGTGTGTGTGTGTATGTGTGTGTGTGTGTGTGTGTGTGTGTGTGTGTGTGTGTGTGTGTGTGTGTGTGTGTGTGTGTGTATGTGCACGTACATGTGTGTATGGGGGGTGATGGTGTGTGAGAGAGTTTGTGTGTGGCAGGTAAAATTTGCTTCTATGACGACATAATCCAAGTGAGCTATTCAACATACATCATGGCAATGTTGAATGTTATTATTCTGAACTATGCTTTGCAGCTGGAAAGGCATATCCCAAGACCCACACTACCACATGCAATGCTCACCCTAAAATCTGTGGGTTGACAAATGTCAGGATATCTTGAGCAACTTTGAAGAATCCAGCAACAAAGAACGTGAGGCCGAATGCTTTAATGAGTGCTAGGGATAAAGAAGGATTTCCTTCTTGTCTGCCCTCAAAAGCATTTCGTCCTCCACCAAACTGAATCCTATCAATAACAGCTTAACAATATGACATCACCTTTCACAAACATATGTACATACGCAAGTACATTGTTACACAATCAGTACGATACATGAGAGGGTACATACCCACACACATTTGCAAGAAAACTAAACATATGCAGTTACACACCCAGCTTTCTTTAGCTCCTTTTCCCATACTTCCTCAAACTTTGGTCCCACAAAGTCAGACCTGTCCTCGGGATTAAGGCTCCACAAGTTGGTGTACTCAATAGGCTTACGATAGCCGTGAAAGATCAGCCTGGGTGAAGTGTGAGGAGCTCAATATCACAACACACACACCAGTCAAAATGGTACGTACATTATGTACACACTAACTTGTTCAGCCACCACCAGGTGATGCGAGAAAGGAACGTAGCATTTAGTTCGGGGCTTGGTCTCTAATGATGGAAACAGAGAATCACATGAAGATCATGTGTATGAAATAAAATGCTAATCACACACAGACCAACAAGCCCTTACTTCTTCAATGATGAGTACACTACTTTTTGCCCGATCCTTGAACAGTGTCAGGATGAACTGGACTAGCACAAGGAACAAAGTGACTACAGTCGTTATGAAGCGATACAGATCGATGTACCTCCACTCCCCACCAAATCCTCTTGTGTACTGTAGTGGAGAAGACAGCATATGTACTGTACAATACTTACATATGTACAAATGGACACATGATGACACAATGCATACACATTATACGTACATATACATGTATGATATATACACCCAGTACACATACTCTGTACGCACAGGTAAATACACCCAATACACACTTACAATGCACACACAGGTACGTACACCCAGTAAACACATACTCTGCACACACAGATACGTACACCTAGTACACACATACTCTGCACACACAGGTGCATACACCTAGTACACACATACTCTGCACACACAGATACGTACACCTAGTGCACACATACAATGCACACACAAGTATATACACCCAATACACACTTACAATGCACACACAGGTACGTACACCCAGTAAACACATACTCTGCACACACAGATACGTACACCTAGTACACACATACTATGCAAACACAGGTATACGTATACATCCAGTACACACTTACAATGTCATCCTGGTGAATCAGAGACAGAGATCGCACTCTCATTCCTTCGTACAGCAACAAGGAACCCCAAAACACAAACTGTAGAGCCGAGGACTTCACTCCGAGATGTTTCTCTCTGATGACGAGAAGTGCAGCAAGCATCTGCAGATAGCAAACACAGAAAGTGACAATACAGAATGGTATGTACAGTATTATAGTAGTACAGTAGCAAGCATCTAATACAATAATGAGAATACCAAAAATTATTTCAATCCTTACAGTATAGAGGTGGCACAAAAGTAAAAATGTTCTGTGATAACATTCATGTACAGTATATCTACCCTACCATATTGACAATGGTCCAGCCACTGATGCACTAAAGAGTTTCTACTCACCATGTCAATGACAAAGATGACGGGTGTCACCAGTTGCACCACGGCAACCTTCTCGTGTTTTGCAATCTCATCCACAGGAGTGCTTTCAGTACCAATCCCATACCATACTGCCTGCCATATAGACTTGCCCAGGTCCATGACAGCAGGGACCATCAGCAGAGTACACAGGACCTGTGTGTGTGTGTGTGTGTGTGTGTGTGTGTGTGTGTGTGTGTGTGTGTGTGTGTATGTGTGTGTGTGTATGGGGGGTGTTGGTGTGTGAGAGAGTTTGTGTGTGGCAGTTAAATTTGCTTCTATGATGACATAATCCAAGCTATTCAACATACGTCATGGCAATGTTGAATGTTATTATTCTGAACAGCTAAACATGCATAACCATACATATTCAACACATGTGTATTTATCTATGTGCATGCATGCATGCAAACAGAACACACCAGTTTTGTCACATTCAGCCATGTCAGACCGATACGGAATACCCTCTTCTCCCCGAACACCAGCCTCAGTAGTACAAAAACAGCAAACACTATGCTGATCCCGTACAGCACAACAGTCTCTTGAAAACACAACGGCAAGTCAACCTACAGAGCATACATACAGGGAATCAGTGTGCAAGTGCAGAACACACACAGTACAGTGACACACTTATCAAGAAGTGGCAATACGATCACTTTGATAGTCCACTTTACAAGTCCATTGATTATGGCCTGTGTCCCCACAGATGCTAGACTACAGAAAAGTATATCTGAAACTCACATTATCGAAAGACTCCAGGATTTTGCTCAATTTCCCACTGGCATTAGGATGGATAGAGTGGTTAGAAATAAAAGGTTCGTACTACAATGAAGGAGATCAAACACAGGCAAAGGCTCATTCGAGCCTCTAGTAAATTTTCAATCCAAAAACTCACCCAAAACGCTGAGAGGGGAGCACAGAATCCCTTCAGAGATATAATACCACTGCCATTACTCATTTTGATCGTATTCTCGAGTGGTTTCGAGCTCTCTCTGTCTCCTAAGGTGCCTGCTTATATGGCCAGCAGTCCAGGAGATGGAGGAATGCTACAATGAACCATATAACCGTGAGCTGAGCGTTTCGTCTATATTGTGAACTAGAGCATGTGTGATGACGTCACATTCTCCTCCTGGCATACGTAGCTAATCATGGCTCACATACATTTGTATAAATGAAGTGAAATTCCAACGTCGTTATTAGTAGTATAAATTATTCGCACGTGACACCAACAGCCGCCACAATAAAATGGCTTCAGAATCCCTATACAAGAATTCATCAAATCTCCCTCATTGTATTAGATATAATAGTATGATATAGTCCCTATACAAGAATTCATCAAATCTCCCTCATTGTATTAGATATAATAGTATGATATAGTCCCTATACAAGAATTCATCAAGTCTCCCTCATTGTATTAGATATAATAGTATGATATAGTGTATATTTTCATATAGTGGTTAATTCCTATATCAGCAGAATCCATAAGTACATAATATTATTTTTGTCCAATGTGTAGATATATCAATTTGTATAATCTTAGACCCTAAATACTTATCTGGTACACCAAAGAAGTAACCATATCTTGCACAAGATTCACAAGATTCTATATAAGAAGTGTTACAGAAAATTAGTTTCCACTATTGCCCAATTTAATCAATATTTTGGTTACAACAGTTACACTATATTAATAGCTACAATTGACATTAAAATTGCAAAATGGATTGTTGTATAATTCATAATATTATCCTATTATAGGTGCATCAGTCTAGAGAGCTGTATACTTTTCTACTCCATCCTGTCCGAATTCCATATTATGTGATGCTGTAACCCTAATACACGTTTTCGCATTTCAAGGTTATTGTTAAAGCAATGAATAATAACAAATGCAACCAATCTTCAAACAAACTATTTACAAGTAGCACAAACAATTGTTACAACACTAATCCAACAATAAATTTGATAGTTCAAAAGAAACTATAATAATCGAATGGAGTTAGAAGCACTTGCGGTGGACGATGGATGGTCCAGATTCGTCGTATTCCTGTTTGCTGATCCACATTTGTTGGAAGGTGGACAGAGATGCAAGGATGGAACCGCCGATCCATACGGAGTACTTCCTCTCGGGAGGAGCAATGATCTTGATCTTCATTGTTGGTGGAGCCAATGCTGTGATCTCCTTCTGCATACGGTCGGCGATACCTGGGAACATTGTGCTACCTCCGGACAATACGGTGTTGGCATACAAGTCCTTCCTGATGTCAACGTCGCATTTCATGATGGAGTTGTAGGTGGTTTCGTGGATACCGGCAGACTCCATGCCCAAGAAAGATGGCTGGAACAGAGCCTCGGGGCAACGGAATCTCTCGTTACCGATGGTGATCACCTGACCGTCGGGGAGCTCGTAGCTCTTCTCCAGACTGGAACTGGATGCTGCCGTCTGCATTTCCTGCTCGAAGTCAAGGGCAACGTAGCAGAGCTTCTCCTTGATGTCACGGACGATTTCACGTTCGGCTGTGGTGGTGAAGCTGTAACCACGCTCTGTCAGGATCTTCATCAGGTAGTCGGTCAAATCACGTCCGGCCAAGTCCAGACGGAGGATGGCATGGGGAAGGGCATATCCCTCGTAGATGGGAACAGTGTGAGACACACCGTCGCCAGAATCGAACACGATACCAGTGGTACGACCGGAGGCGTACAGAGACAACACGGCCTGGATGGCTACATACATGGCTGGAGTGTTGAAGGTCTCGAACATGATCTGGGTCATCTTCTCCCTGTTGGCCTTGGGGTTGAGGGGAGCCTCTGTCAGAAGTACTGGGTGTTCTTCTGGAGCTACACGGAGCTCGTTGTAGAAGGTGTGATGCCAGATCTTCTCCATATCGTCCCAGTTGGTCACGATTCCGTGCTCGATGGGGTACTTCAGGGTAAGGATACCACGCTTGCTCTGGGCCTCGTCGCCGACGTAGGAGTCCTTCTGTCCCATACCAACCATCACGCCCTGGTGACGAGGTCTGCCGACGATGGAGGGGAAGACGGCACGAGGAGCGTCGTCTCCAGCAAAACCGGCCTTGCACATACCGGATCCATTGTCTACAACGAGCGCAGCAACATCATCATCAGCCATTTCGTTCTCTGTAGGTGAATATATACGTCGAGCAGGAGCGTTCCAAGGAGAGAGATGAAGAGAAGCGAGTAGAACTGCTTTTTATGCTCTGCTCTACAAGGGGCGTGGTCTCGTGCTACGTGACCAAATTTGGACAAAACTGTCGACCAGTTCAAGTGTCTGTGACGTAGTCGACCAATCAGATAACATATGACGTCATACTACAGTGCAGCAAGAGCTGTGACTCCCGCATAGAAAAAGCAGAATTGCTGCTTTTGAGGAGGATACGAGATGATGAGGCTCAGAATAGCATACGCCAGCATTAGTCATCATTAACGTCTAAAAATAGCACATAATTGTTTCTCCACCTACCTTTTAACGTGTCGGGATCACAGCATTCTACAAAACATAAGCAAGAGTCACAAATATGCCATGACTATGCATGCAGAGTAAGCGATATGAACTATGTCGCCTCCGTGAGGGCAGAACAATTTATATTGCTCTGTCATGCTGTGCACATAGGCAGGCCTAAAATATTCTATATTCTTTTTGTTGTTGGGAAAATGCTTTTTGTTCTAAGATCTAAAATGGAAGGCTATACATGACTTGTATTACTCTTAATCCAAATTAGTTGTATCCTTTGCTGTGTCTTCTCCCCTTGGCCTGTAACTCACAGTAAAATTACTTCATCAGTACATTCGGCCAGCCTCATATCCACATGCCATGCATGCGAATTTACATTCCACACAGAACACATGTACTTCTGTCAAAGTTGCATTGTTATTACAACACTGCACATGCAGACATCTTTGAATACATTGGGATGTGTATGCACAACTATTCAGCTAGGCACTCTACTGAAATGCATTGCTGTGACCTTTGTGCATCTGTATGAATGTTGTAGCTTCTTTCAAAGCAACAAGAGTGAAGGCTACAGTACGTTGTAAGGTATCCATTCAATGTAAAATTCAATTCACTGTGAATTTGAATTATCATTTGTCCTTTAATAAGTAACTCACAACAGAACATCTGTTGACATAATGACACAACTTGAGAAACTCACTTATTCCCTAATATGGTCATGTAACCATAGCAACTGTAGGTTACCGACCAATCTCCTACATTCCACTAGCTTTTGACTCATTCTGAGCCCTCTCAAGTGTGACCAGCGGTAAATTGAATTACGAGCTATAGAACAACTTCCTACAACAATTGCATACTCCTACAACCCAGATCAGAGGGAATACCACCCCCATGCAACTGCTGCTGGTTACACTGGCTGTGTAGAATACTATAAGACACTTATTATACTGCATGGGTGGATTATATTCGATACAAGTTAAGCTCAAATGTTTCGTACTAGTATCAACAGCCCTGCCAGTGGCACTTATAACACTGTCAGTATACTATAAGACACTTATTACACTGTACACCTAGGTGGACTTGGAGTCATCGGTACTGGTATGGTTCCAGTGTGACAAGCCAACTTCACTATACATCAGCATTACCAGCCGGACATGTTCTTGAGTGGGTTGGGCGTTCAATAGATGTCCAATGTGCATTGAATGCAACACAATCACATCTCATCACACAGAAACGGTCTATTGTGTATGCCAAAGATTCCCTCCTGAAGAGTAAGTGGTAGGACATTTTATTATGATTAGGGGCCGGGCAACAATAATGATTGTATGTATGAACGCATAATACACAAGTATGAAATATCATCTGCCCGTTCAAATTGGCATGTGGGTTACGTAATGTACCTGCCATTTGCCAATGGTCACTTCACAAACCACACAGGTACATGCTGGGTTACATGAACGCGAACATCCTGCAATGTGCATACTGTTCTGGCAACCCGAGATGATGATACCAAATCCGTAAACAGGTGAATTCCAGCGACCATACTTCAAATGCTGTTACAATAAACCGCAGAAGTGTACAACAATATGAAACACATTACTGACAAGAGACATATCAGTTGTCAGACAGACACAAAATGATACCACAAGATAAATGTCAATAACCAGGTCAAGGCAGCTCTCGACAAGGATTGAAGGGTTGTACATTGTGGCATCTTTCCTCTATCTCACTCCCTATCAACTCCCAGCTTCCAAAATGTTCACCAATCTTCATGGCAATGAAGGGATCTGGGTTCTGTTGCAAATTCAGGAGGAGATCAAACATGTCACTCTGCAGAGGTGACAAAAACATGACCATATTAGGGCATAAAAGAGTTGCTGACAGATTGAAGTTGCTTACATAAGATGTACTCCCTCCACAACAACAACATCAAAGGTGGCCATTGTGCTCCTAGACAACAGACAGGCCAGTCTATGACATCACTCCATACAGCATTGTTTTAGGAACCTACCTACCTAGTACTGATTATGTAGCCAAATATGGTACTGATTGTAAGGCTAGGTCTGTAGTTACAACAGCATGTACCTCAGCATGATACAGTGAAGGGGTGTAGGTTTAGTATGGACACAGAAAATGTGTCTGAAACAGCACTTGCAATTATACACTGTAGTTACTTTACTATATAAACACATATACTAACTGTCACACACACACACACACACACACACACACACAACACACAACACACACACACACACACACACACACACACACACACACACACACAGTACATGTGCTTGGTATGAATAGTGTAACTGCATACCTACTACACAGCTATTACAGTCTACACAAGAGGATATGGCAGTTTGCTTAAAGCAGTTGTGGAATTTGTAAGCACACATCAGGTAGAAGAAAATCCACCTGGGAGTGTCTCCTAATCCACGGTATACCTCCACATGCAACAAAGTATGATAAGTGATCCATTTCATCATAAATAAAACCCTTGTGGTAAACCTGCCCAATACACATTGCAATCCGAGGTCAACCTAACAGGATGAAGTATTCCGTGTACTAACCACAGCTCGCCTCCCAGCAACCCCCAATCTCACCACCGGACCGGGCTGCAAAACCCCCCAATATGACACTGGTGACCACAGAGCATGCAGCCAATGTAAACAACCAGTCACCTTTCTTTCAATAACCTGACCTAGGATTGTCTACACCAACGGCAGGAGCCGCAAACAATCAGGGAAGTCTGGTGACATTTTCTTTGAAGATCACTTATGCACCATTCTGTGCTACAAGGTCTGTCTCCTAGGTAGGTGTGTATGATCAACACACCCCCACACACCCACACAGGAACATACACCCACACAAGTACATTTACACTTGTTCGTGTCAGTGCACAAGGTAGAACATTTCACACGGTGCATGAAAATGACTTCACAGGTCACCTCCCCAGCGAAGGAGGCAATGTACTATACAGTGTATGCATCAGCTAAGAACGCCATATTAGGTAGCATTTACCTAGCAAGTTGCTCGTATGAGAATTGCAAAACAAACTCGTAACAGCATCAGCATCGGCCGGATTCATTTTCACTGACACCACACAAGGGTCAAAACAATTGAAATCATATTTATGTATTCTACACACGTAACACCCAAAACATATAGTACATACATACATATGTATGCATATATCTGTATAATATCACAGACACCAATATGTATGTATATGTTATACACACGTACATATGTACCATACTGATGGTGCAGTTGTAAAGTTTCTATTAGACCTTTCTTACTTGTATAGAAAATGTGTGGAGAATCAATATAACAGAATGTATTAATCCACACAATTGTATCCCAGCACACACGCACGCACATGCACGCGTACACTTACATATGTACACTTACTTACACATGTACACACGCACATGCACACATGCACATAAACACACACATGTACACATACACATATGTACACATGCACAAACACAAACATGCACACATACACACATGTACACACACACGCACGCACACACACACACACACACACACACACACACACACACACACACATGTGGGTGTGTAATTCCATCTGCACTTTCAGGACATACTGAAATTGCGGATGGAATTACTGTGAGAAGCCCACGTACAAAAGCATGCAATGAAGGCCATCTGATACAAAACTGTGTACCCATTAATGGCCACACGTCTCAGCAGGTGGATTTAGAGCTCTTCTGCCATATTTCAGGCGCTGTCACTGAATTCCATATACCAAAATGTACTATCTTCTCCACTACCACATGTACAGCTACGTATCTTACATTCATTGAACACACAAACACTATACAGTATATATCCACAGGTGTGATACACAAATGTATTCATGGAGTACATAAGGAAACATGACATGTGTGTACCTAGATGGACACAGGAATGAATACCACACCGTAAAGACATCAGGGACATGGTAAGAATTCAAGCTATGGGGTAAAGCAGATAGCCAATGAAAATAGCAAACATTACAGGATGGACAAGTAGGCATTCAAACAGCTGATGATCAGCTGTTTGAGACCCAACCTCTCCATTCGAACAAGTAAAAGTAACTACCAACCCACACAGCAGACATTAAAGCCAGCTTACATGACCAAATATGGAGCCGAGGTGTTGCACAGTGAGCAAGCTACTACACACACAGTAGGTACACTGAAACAAAACACATCACCACACTAACCAAACTGTACGAGCCAGGATGGTGAGCCAACTTGAACATATTAGGAAGCGAACCTTAAAGACCTACATTGAAACATTCTCCACATAAAGCAACCTATCCCAAATGATATCACATAAAATATTAGTTGAATGAACAACACTGAGTTTCCATTATTGGGCATAAAGACTACCCCATCTCATATCAGGTATATTTCCTCATTACCACACCACAAGGCTGGAGTGTGTACTATGTGCAGTACTTGAAACTGCCTGATGACTACAGGTGGTCATGGATACAAGTTTCAGTATATCGAATATGAAACCAAACACCAGCCAATGTGGTTAATAGATGTGTGTGTGTGTGTGTGTGTGTGTGTGTGTGTGTGTGTGTGTGTGTGTGTGTGTGTGTGTGTGTGTGTGTGTGTGTGTGTGTGTGTGTGTGTGTGTGTGTGTGTGTGTGTGTGTGTGTGTGTGTGTGTGTGTGTGTGTGTGTGTGTGTGTGTGTGTGTGTGTGTGTGTGTGTGTGTGTGTGTGCATGTGTGTGTGGTTGTGTATGTGTGCATGTGTGTGTGTGTGTGTTGTGTGCATGCCCGCACGTGTGTGGTGTAGACTGAATAAAGCTTCTCAAAAGAAGCACCACACCAATGGTATCACCTCTAATCAGAAGCCTAGATGCTGCTTGAAGCCTAAAAGCAACACAGACAGACCATAATAGATGTCTGATTGAGTGGGCTGTACGGATGTGATGTTAGAGCTCAACTATGAACCACACTATGACACAAGGTTGAAGAACCAACACAATGAACACTGTAGAGCATGCAGTGTAGTGAGGTAGAACTAGTGATGTAACACAATGTGTATTATGAGGTAATTCTGATGATCCAGTGTGTACATATTACCGCTGAGAAGTGAATATCAAGAGAAGTATGAAATTGGTGTGACGTAAATGGCCTTATCAGGAGCACTACTGGCACCCAATGACTTCAGTGCAACCACAAACCAGGAGAATCTACAACTGACTAGGGCAGAAGCCAACCACACTATTGGTACAATTACTTAGGTCAAATGCCTACCCACTTAAGTTTAGATCAGAGATTAGAAGTAATAGACCAGATTACCTGGATATGTACAATACATACACATGTAACACGTACATACACACATACAATATATGTACATACACCCACGCACACAGACACACTTACACCCACCCATACAGACACACTTACACCCACACCCACAGACACACCTACACCCACCCCACAGACACACCCACCAACAGTACTATTTTCCCCAACACGATGAAACACATACATCCTCACCACCATCTCATGGAAAAAATCCGTTGTACTCTGAGACGGAATGGGGTAATAAGGGTAATTATTAACTTCAATCAATTTGATATCAAAATCAGATGTAATCATCAGATCTAGACCAAGCAATTGAGATGTTCCGGCCAAACGGGGCCATATTCCTTGCCCTGTGAAAACAGAGAAACACCGTCACACTAATTAGAGGTATGGCTTATCAGTTGCAATAACTTGCTACTCTGTCGTTCCCACAGGATTAGAAAGCAAATGGATACAAGGACCCGGGGACCCACTTACTATTACAGTGTTTTCAATTGTTAACATCTCTTCATTCGATTTGATGAGCATTCCAAAAATAGAAGGATTTTTCGTGGTAATTAACAGTATTTCATACATAAAGATACTTCCCTTGTACTCATTTAAAGTGCTTTTTAACTCCAAATGTTCGAGCAAATGGAGGAAGATTAACGACATTTGGTCAGTGAATTAACAATAGCGTAGAATAGAATTTGTACGTCCAGCAGGTTGTGCGTCCAGCAGGTAGTACGTACTATTCGCCCCCCTCAAAGACATATGTAAATGAGATGCTCTGACCACCGACATTACTCAACTCCCATTTGGACGAGCACAATCCTCCTAACCAAGAGCTGGAGGCGAAGGCAAAGAGTTGAACGGGGATTCCTAAAAAATTGAATTATAAAACGTTTCATCTGTGTACCTCTCAAAGTTGATATGTATAAAACACCAATCGTTATTATACGTAACCGCATTAAATACTATACAACAAGCATCAAAAGAAACAAAATGGCATAGAAAACACTAATTATCGAAACAATGTAAAATCCAGGTACATGTACTAAGGGACTTACATTTCCTTCTTAAAATGTTGGAAATCTGACAGGGTGTTGTATGCTGTTCTGGTGTTCTGGTGTGTGTGATGTTGTTGTGTGTGTGGTGCTGCGGTGTGTGATGCTGTGGTGTGTGTGATGCTGGTGTGTGTGGTGCTGTGGTGTGTGTGGTGCTGTGGTGTGATGCTGGTGTGTGTGGTGCTGTGGTGTGTGTGATGTTGGTGTGTGTGGTGCTGTGGTGTGTTTGATACTGGTGTGTGTGACGCTGGTGTATGTGATACTGTGGTGGATATGATGCTTGAGTGTGTGTGGTGCTGCAGTGTGTGTGGTGCTGCAGTGTGTGTGATGCTGTGGTGTGTGTGTACTGTGGTGTGTGATGCTGTGGTGTGTGTGATGCTGATGTGTGTGTGATACTGGTGTGTGCAGTGCTGTGGTGTACAAGGCTGTAGTGTGTGCAAGGCTGTGGTAGGTGTAATCCCTCTTGTGGGTAAGCTCGAATGGTTTAGGAAATGACAATCACTGGAACAAATTAGGGTAAACCTCTAATAATTGAACGCATTCCACTATGAAAGACACTATCATGTCACTCTTCATACCTACAGTGCAGTTGCACTTAAAATTTAGACTTAAAATCCTTGTTGTTAGGTTAGCAGTTTAGGCTACTACAGCAGTAATACACCCTTATTATAGCAGTACTATAGCAGTGCTATAGCAGTATTATAGCAGTATTATAGCAGTACTATAGCAGTATTATAGCAGTATTATAGCAGTATTATAGCAGTATTATAGCAGTACTATAGCAGTATTATAGCAGTATTATAGCAGTATTATAGCAGTATTATAGCAGTATTATAGCAGTACTATAGCAGTATTATAGCAGTATTATAGCAGTACCATAGCAGTGCTAGTCTCGCGTAGCCAGACCCTAACTTGCCTCCATTTTTCAAATGTGACGTCACATTTGAAAAATGGAGGCGAGTTAGGGTCTGGCTACGCGAGACTATAGCAGTACTGCTATAATACTCTGAATAGATCACTCACCTGTGCCCATAAAGAAACGGCCATACTTCTTGATAGTAGGGACCAATGTGTCCATGACAAAGTACCTCCTGTCAGGGTGATGAGATTGGAGGTACTTCTGGAACCTATCAAATGTCCACAGGTGTTCTTCTAAGGCGAACGTCTTCATTTGTGATTGGTAGTGTGTGTTGGTGAGGTGGCTTTGGAGGTCGGACAAATCACGAGAGAAAGGCTTCAGCGTCACTCGCAAGTATCCGTCGTGATAGAAAAGGAGAAATGGTGCTGTGGATGCAATGAGCAGAAGGCCTCTCACATCGAATTTATGGTTATTGAGAAGTAACAAGTTGGGAATATAACGCTGGACAATGTAAAGTTCGTTAGAATCTCCACACAAACCAAACCGTTCTTTTAAACCTGTTATGTTACTATGCAAAGTTATACCTTCACCACCAAAACCATGTTCTGGTTTCAAAACCCATTTCGAATTGGGATATTCCTTACAGTATTTGAAGAAATTAGAACATTCTCCAGGATCCTGAAGAATGAAGGTTTCAGGCATTAATTGAGTCTTATCAAAATTACATCCAAACATGCTGAATTGTCTTCGGAATGCTTGCAGTTGTGCTGTTTTGTTTCCAGGAAACTTGAACGAAAATCTCACAGTGAAAGTCATTCCAAGATGATTGGCTGCAATGTCCCGTAAATATTCAAATCCAAAAGCAAAAGGTGATGCGAAAATAATTGGGAAAATATCTGGTTGAGGAACCAGATCCTTGTAATCTGTTACTGAGTCCATCTTGGCAATTTTGCGTACTGAGTAATGTTTTTGCTTAAAATATGGCCTTAAGGATAGAAATACTGGTTTCTCTACGAATATTGCTACCATTTTGGTTCTATTGGTAATAAAAGGAATTTGTCTCGCTCCATGACGACAATCGAAATAGAGGTCTTTCACTGCAGGCGACCAGAAAAATGGAGGTTCCGGAATCTTTGGAAGATTATTGTTAGAAGCAGGACTGGTTCTCCGCAAACCACCGACAGCGGGGGCTACCAGAAGGTATTTCCCCTCCCTTCCTCGACCATATAGTACAACTAATAGAAGGACGCTGCTGCAAATCAAGAAAAGTACCAAGAACCGCTTCAGATGAAGCCTCATCGAACTGGCACCGCCATTTTACTACCTTTATAGAATGAGTTTATTCCAATACCTACACGAATACACTATACTAATTCTCATCACGTGATCTTTTAATATTGAATTTTTCCCTCTATTTTGTACAAATGCATCCAACAATGCACACTGAAACAAAATTAACTGAAAATGAACAAGACTAAAAGTTTAACTACAATGAACTAGTCTAGGGTTAGAAGCACTTGCGGTGGACGATGGATGGTCCAGATTCGTCGTATTCCTGTTTGCTGATCCACATTTGTTGGAAGGTGGACAGAGATGCAAGGATGGAACCGCCGATCCATACGGAGTACTTCCTCTCGGGAGGAGCAATGATCTTGATCTTCATTGTTGGTGGAGCCAATGCTGTGATCTCCTTCTGCATACGGTCGGCGATACCTGGGAACATTGTGCTACCTCCGGACAATACGGTGTTGGCATACAAGTCCTTCCTGATGTCAACGTCGCATTTCATGATGGAGTTGTAGGTAGTTTCGTGGATACCGGCAGACTCCATGCCCAAGAAAGATGGCTGGAACAGAGCCTCGGGGCAACGGAATCTCTCGTTACCGATGGTGATCACCTGACCGTCGGGGAGCTCGTAGCTCTTCTCCAGACTGGAACTGGATGCTGCCGTCTGCATTTCCTGCTCGAAGTCAAGGGCAACGTAGCAGAGCTTCTCCTTGATGTCACGGACGATTTCACGTTCGGCTGTGGTGGTGAAGCTGTAACCACGCTCTGTCAGGATCTTCATCAGGTAGTCGGTCAAATCACGTCCGGCCAAGTCCAGACGGAGGATGGCATGGGGAAGGGCATATCCCTCGTAGATGGGAACAGTGTGAGACACACCGTCGCCAGAATCGAACACGATACCAGTGGTACGACCGGAGGCGTACAGAGACAACACGGCCTGGATGGCTACATACATGGCTGGAGTGTTGAAGGTCTCGAACATGATCTGGGTCATCTTCTCCCTGTTGGCCTTGGGGTTGAGGGGAGCTTCTGTCAGAAGCACAGGGTGCTCCTCTGGAGCTACACGGAGCTCGTTGTAGAAGGTGTGATGCCAGATCTTCTCCATATCGTCCCAGTTGGTCACGATTCCGTGCTCGATGGGGTACTTCAGGGTAAGGATACCACGCTTGCTCTGGGCCTCGTCGCCGACGTAGGAGTCCTTCTGTCCCATACCAACCATCACGCCCTGGTGACGAGGTCTGCCGACGATGGAGGGGAAGACGGCACGAGGAGCGTCGTCTCCAGCAAAACCGGCCTTGCACATACCGGATCCATTGTCTACAACGAGCGCAGCAACATCATCGTCAGCCATTTCGATATATAACTGTCTTCACTGATAGAAATTACAACGTTTCTTCAACAACCGCAGCCCAAAGGGAGTGAGGACGAATCCCAGTGACCGTTGGTCTAAGTAGGAGTAGCGTTCTGCTCGCTGCAGACCGATGGCCAAATTTGGCGATGGGTAGGATGTGCTGCAATCCCATTGGTTGTTACTATGATACTATAGGACTCCTCCCACCAGATCGCGCACGTGCGCTAATCACATGCACCAATGAGATGCCTGAAAGTAAGCGGGCGTGGACCCCCAAGACACTCCCCTTTCGTCTTTTATGAAGATTCCGTCTCGCCCACCCTCACAACCGCTAGAGGGAAACTGTTGGTTGGTGGTTCTGAAGCAAGATGGCAGAAGTTGATGCTCTGAAGTGGACGCTCGGTCTGATCAATGCCGGCAACAAATATCTCACCGCGGAAGCCTTCCAGTCCAAGATAAACTGTAATGGGACTTCTTTGCGGAAAAAGCAGATCTGGGTCCTGGAAGGAGTTGGTGAGAAAGAAATAGCTTTGAAGAGCTGCCAAGGACGTTACCTCGGTACGGACAATGACGGCAAAGTTGACGGTAGCTACGAGGCAATCGGGAAAGAGACCAAATTCGAGATTGAAACGCAAGCGGACGGGAAAATCGCTATTCGCAACGTGGCTTTCAATCGTTACTTCGGTGGAAGTGGGGACCAGCTACACTGCTTCTACAAAGAGGCAAGTGCGGAGTGCCTCTTCACCATCCACTTGGCCATGCATCCAATGATCAACCTCTACAACGTCAACAGGAAGGCCTTTGCACATCTTGTCGATGATGAGATTCGCATCAACGAGGTAATCCCGTGGGGAAAAGACGCTTTACTCGTTTTGGAGTTCCACAAAGGACAGTATGCTTTGTTGGCCTCCAACAAGAAGTATGTTGCACATACAGGAGCCTTGGTGGATGATATCTCCAAGGACTCACTTTATACTTTAGTGTTCAGAAACAACCAGGTCGCTTTCCGGGACTGCAAAGGAAAGTACCTGGCCGGTGTGGGCCCTTCTGCAATCCTTCAGTCGCGTAAGGACCAAATTGGCAAAGATGAGCTCTTTCAGCTTCAAGACAGTTGTGCTCAGCTTCGTTTTAAAGCCCCATCTGGAAGGTTCGTGTCCATTCGTGACGGGATCGAAGTACGTGCGAACCAAGCAGAAATACAGGACACGGAGATCTTCCAGCTGGAAGCCATCAAGCAAGACGACATGAGCGGATTTGTTAAGTGGGCTATTCGTGGCAGCAATAAGAAGTACTGGAGTTCTGCATCTACTAACATCATATGCAACAATGATAATTGTAATCCACCCGAATGCCAATTCGAGATCGAGTGGTTCGGCAAGCAAATTGCACTGAAGACAAGTAAATCGTGCTACGTTTCTGTGAAGGCAAACGGGCAATTGATCACTACTGCCAAAGAGCTAGGCGATGAATGCAAGTTAGAGTTTGATTTGCTGAATCGACCAGTTCTTGTCCTGAGATGTGAATATGGATTCGTGGGAGAAAAACCGGAAGCAGTCAAATCTGCAGGTGTTCTCGTCTGCAACAAATCCACATACGATGTTTTTGAAGTGCGTGGGGAGGACGGGATCTACAATCTCAGGAGTTCCAGCGGAAAGTGGGTGAAGCTGGAGGATGACGGTACCCTGAACAAGAACGGAGTGGAGCCAACAAACTTCTATTTCGAGTTACGTGCGCATTCGAAAATGTGTATTGTTGCCCCGAATGGATGCTACCTCGCTGCGGATCAAAACGGTTTAGGCTTCGCAGCTAAGGGGAAGGAAATCGGAAGCAAAACTCTTTGGGAATACTAACACTCCAACCTGATTGTTGTATGAATTTCACCCTCTTGATCCCAACTTGTAGTTAGTTTAACTTCTCTTCTTAGACGTCAGTTTCTGTATGTATCAGTGCAATTATGCTCACTTTGTTTGAAAATTGAATTAATAATTGTTAACTTGTTATGCCTTTGTGTTGTATTGTGTAGATTGCATGGGTGGTTTATTACATTAGTGTATTATTAAATTCAAATTACTATTAATACAAGGAGCTAAAATCAATAATTATTGCAAAAGTATATATGGAATAAGTATGAATGTACATACGTATGTAGTACAATATCGTAATATGTTTTATAAGAAATTATAAACAATTGTATATTCAGGTGTAAAAATATAACAAATGTAAACAAGTATATTATACATATGCCATCGATATCAATTACAGTACACAGGATAGCTGTTATGTGTTTTATAAACCATTAATTATCTAGGGATGATTATTCATGAATTTATAACTTAGTAAGATCAACATTGTTACACATAATCTCATGCTAATATGGGGTTCATTTCTTCATGATTTGAATAACATCTTCATCGTTCATCTGGTGCTGTATGCCAACCCTTTGTGGACTGTACTTGACACTCGAGCCCTGTGTGCGTGTGTGTGTGCGTGTGTGCGTGTGTGTGTGTGTGTGTGTGTGTGTGCGTGTGCGTGTGTGTGTGCATGTGCGTGTGCGTGTGTGTGTGTGTGTGTGTGTGTGTGTGTGTGTGTACATATTATATGTGCATGTGTTGGGGAGTTTGCACATGTGTGCATTTGCGTACATAGGTAAACAAAGGACAGCCATTAAATGATGCAATAAGAGTATTACATGAACTTTGCAAAGATGTCTCACAACAACACTGAAACTGCGGTGCATAATTGTGTGTTCGTGTGTGCTAATTCTCCATTTTATCCAATATCAACCAACTCACCCATACGAGAGCATATTTGAACTGCTCAGCTAGAGTACGATGAAGACAGTGACACTGTATGCAAGACAAAACATAAGCCACAAGTAAATAAAACAGTGAACGATGAAATCAAACAAAACAACATCAATACCAACAGAAGTGGACAAGTAAACAACACCAACTATAATTCAGACAATAGATGAATCCAAATTATTGGAAGCACAACAGACATGAGATGATAACAGCTTGCCCTATCTGACCACAAGGTCATTGCACAAAGTACTCCGGCCTACACAAGAGTAGGGGTACAGCACCCACATGACTGCAGTACACAAGAGCTGACTCAGACAGAGAGACCAGTTGGCCTGAGGTCATTGTACATGTGTGTGTAGTGCACTTTGTGACACCAGGCAGAGGGAATTCCAATTCGGTGAAGCAGACTGTGACACAGACACAAACATTATCACTGGTGTGTGAAAACATACTGGTAAATTCAATTTCAAGACAACCTGGTGTAACTACAGCTGCTGTGTTGTTGTGAGCCAAGGTAATTAGTCACCCACACCCACCCACACACACACACATACACACACACAAACACCCACACCCACACTTGTACACACAAATACACACACACAAAAATACCACATGCTCTGCTGTACATCCAGACCGTAGAATCAGTGCATCCTTCAAATCAGGTGGCTCTAATAGTGACAAAAGAGACAACTGCTCCAATGCTGCCAAAACATACCAATTTAACATCAATACATGTAGTCAATTAAAGGTACGCAGTGTGTGCACATACCATACAGGAGTACATCACCTAGGAGGTGTCCTACCTACTGTAAATATAGGTACTTTGCTACATGGTGTACATGTAGTACTCTGTCCACTAAAACTGCAATGGTATCGAGATATCTATCAGCTGTTGCCTCGAGGAAGCGGTGTTACGTAGGTTCGTTGAAATATGATATGGTGAGGCAAGAAACCTGTCTACAGTGTACGTACCTAAGTGATGTACCGAATGTACTATGTATGTACATTCGTATGCTACAAATAGCACACACACACACACACACACACACACACACACACACACACACACAGGCACCACTAACTGCTAAACGGACACACCCCTCTCACCTCCCCTCTTCTTTGTATACACACAGATCAGAGCAAGGTATTCCCAAATCTTCTCTACAAGATAATCCAAGTTGAGTTTCATCTCACAACTGTGGGAAGTGTACGGGGAAGTTTGCATGTGTTGGCTTGCAAGTGAAGGGAAACGCATGTGTCAGTGAGTACACCACACACACAACACAAAACAAGGCTAAACATGGAACCATGGTGGTCTTAAATGTAAGGAAGTCCCACTTGTCATTTTATAAGGTCCCAATTCTCATTTTGTGAGGTCCCAATTATTATTTTGGAAGTACACTGACTGAGGAGATAGACTCCTAAAACTGGGGAAAAGTGGTTTTATTACATACAGGAATGGTCTTGCTACTGAGGTGGGCTTCCAGTGGAGTTCCACTATACACTTTGCTTACATAATATTGTCTACCTCCTGGACCAGCTGTCAGCAAATATTTCAATATGCACCAAAACCTTCAAATTACTCCTGACAAAGTAGTCAAAGAACTGCAAATGATACTAATTCCCTCAAGTAAGGTGAAAATGGAAGGTACAATCTCTAACTTCATTACAATTTAAAACCAATTACAAACAAGCCAATGTTTAGGTTCAAGGTGCTGTAAAATGGCTTCATGGTCACTAGGCTGACAGCTGTTCTGACCCCAATGTATGCACCAACAGTGCATCCTACACCACTGCCCGTGTACCACTTACAAGTTACTGCAAAAGAATGCACCCACACCACACACATGCCCACACATATGTACATTACAATACATGCATACACATCAACATACATACACATACACTATACGTATATACATACCCACATGTACAGTACATACACATTATGTATACACATATGCTACATATATACTCACATACACAAACTACCCGTAGTACTACACATGCACACGCACACACACACACACACACACACACACACACACACACACACACACACACACACACACCACACATTGTGCTGTCCATTGTCACTATTCCTATACACGCCTGAGCAAATCAAATTACTTGTATTAATCATTCTTCAATTACAACTAATATTCAATAACAAAATCTAATTATTACACCTTTAATCAGGAAATTCTGTTACTCTCTCATCAAACTGAATTAGCCCACATTCCAGAACAGTTGGAAGTGGCTGGTTGACAAACCTTATCACGACAGAGTGAGGCTGGCGAGCTATGCGATCCACCTCTTCCAAGGACACCTGATCAATCTTGTTGTAGCACTAATGGAGGCAGTGATGCAGAGAGTGAGAGTACAAAAAAACATGTTTGCATCAAGGAAAAAATCACAATCATGTAAGGCAACCAGAACCTGGCAGTGAAACAAGGAAATGGAGGAACCTACATAACCTTACAAAATTGTCTTGAGCTGACCAAGTCACTCTGATATCTGCCAACCAAAACATTTACACAGCTGTGTAGTCTCATCCCCAGACTGGTGGTTCATTGCTATGGCAACAGTACAGGATGTAACCCACTACATAAGACAGTTGGAGAGGTCTGTGTACACAAGTACACCTACAGACCCACATTCACTGGAGCATGGCAGGCTGTAACAAATCACCATGGTTCACTGCTAATGAATGAACAGCTGAAATCGTGACCAAATATGGACATCATTGAGACTGTAGCCATGACAACAGAAAATGGCTTTCCTGTACTCACAAGCTAGGGCATGGATCAGGTAACACGAACAAAACCACAGCAAACGAGACATGTCTTTTCTACAACAGGAATAAGTCAACAATACAAAGTGCCTTAATGCATCCACCCTCACAAGACACTACAAGGTGACCCTGTCTACCAGATGGGCTCAGTGAAGTTCCAACAGTACACACACAGGAATCCCAACTGCTGTTACACAGACAAAGAATTCATATAACATTGAATAATATGTAGACATGTGATATATTATAGCATTTTGATCCATTATAGCAGTGCATAATAATTGATACAAGGAACATAACAAATGTTGAGGCATCCAAGACAAACTAACAGCTGGAACTCTATAGATCTCTGGCGCACCCCATGCACTCTTGTGGTGTGTGTGCACTTTGTGACCAAATATGGTAAACTCACAAACAGGCAGCGGAGGTAAACACGGTTCCCCTCAATCACGTCAATAAACTCATCTGAACAAGGAAAAAATGCAGAGCCATAATAGGATTCATAGTTGTACAAACATACCTAATATCTATTGTTTACACCTACTTGACAAGCATGAATATGGCTATTGCTAAATATAGATCTTGTGTGCCAAATAAACAAAAACACCGTCATGTATACAGCTGTCCCACACACCATTTTTATAACATTATATGGATAGATACATATTATACACATATACAAATATGAACAAGGGCACACACATACGTACACACACACACATACACACACACACACACACACACACGCACACGCACACGCACACACACACACACACACACACACAAATCACACACAAATCACACACACACAAATCACACACAAATCACACACAAATCATACGCAAATCACACACAAATCACACACCTGGAGTACAGTCTTCCCTAAAGATAATATCAGCATTGAATATTTCTGAGTGTCAGTTAAGTGTGTCAACAACACGGTTCAGCAATACCAATGAAGTGCACAATCACAGGTCACTTGAGCAGTGAAAAGGTCACACAATTTCCAGTGCCATTGGAGGATACTGTAGTCATGTAGCAACATTTGGACCATTTTTTCATCAATCTTCGTCAACTTGACAAGAGAGTTTATAGACAAGCCACCCCCTTTCTTTCTCTAAGCATTGTAGAATGGAGTGGCATAATCCTTATCCTTGTACTGCATGTGTGAGTGCATTAGTGTTCTTGCACACACACACACACACACACACACACACACACACACACACACACACACACACACACACACACACCTGCACACATGCACAGAGAGAGAGAGACAGGCAAGTAGATAGACATACATGGACGCATACACAGACACAGGTACACACACAAGCAGGCAGGCAGACAGACAGACATGGACACAGATGCAGACCTTGAAATAAACATTTGGTGGTCTCTTGTTCAGTCTGATCCCCATTGCTTCAAGCTCCACTTGTAACAGGTTTCTACAAACAGAGACCACATGAGTGTCAAACCACATGCTAGTCGAGGGAGACAAAGAACCCTAGATCTCAGCAATAGTTGGTGTTGTAGCTTCAGTGACCCTTGCTCAAGTGTCAACACCTCAAGCAACATTATTCGGAAGAGGGAAATTTAGGGGAGAACGGCAAAGGTGCTGGGAGGAAACCATACCCAGGTGCCGCGGAGGTCAAACCTTACAAAAACATGTGTACTCACCTCTGAATGTCTCCCTTGGTGGCATCCAGCATCATTAGCACCAGGTCAGCTGTTCGTGCTACTGCGATGACCTGTCGTCCCTTTCCCTTCCCTTCAGATGCTCCTTCGATTATCCCCGGAAGGTCCAACAGTTGGATACTGGCGTCCTTGTACTGTGGGTTAAGAAATAAATCCTTGGTGACAAGTCCTGAATGTTATAATGTCTACATCATCATAGTCATTTTGTATATATATTATATTCATATTGCTACTGCACTGGGTAACGGGCAATGTTGAGTTGTAATGATTCAAATCTACAACTCACCTGGACAACCCCAGGAATACATGTTAGTGTTGTAAATTCATAAGATGCTGTTTCACTGTGTGTTGCTGTTATGCTGTTCAACAGCGTAGACTGTGAGAGAGGGATGAGGGAGATTAGTCCACATGCAACCATTGCCCAGTTCGAACAGGTGGTCTCAGCACAGCAGCGGCAAGTTCACAAACCTTTCCAACTGACGGGAAACCAACCAGTGCCACCCTTGCATCACCTGACTTCATGACATCGAAGCCCTCTCCCTTGAGAACACACACACACACCATTAACTTCAAAACATATGGTCCAGAAAACATGTGACTATCACATGCACCAATCATAATGCATATTGGTACAAGTATAGCTGGGTTTTTTCTATACATCCAGTGTTTATACATCTTTATGCAAGTAATACAGACAACTCCATACAGACAAACACTCGATATAGAGGAAGGTAATTATACTTATGCAAATGTACATCTACATACACTTTCATAGCAGAACACAGTCATACAACACGGATGATGTGGTCATGCAGGAGGTATCTGAAATTCCAACATGAAACACCAAGAAAGTTCCTGCTGGCAGAGGCAATTGACCCACCTTTTGTCCAGATGACTTGGGAGTTTCCAGAAGCTGGGATCGATAGCGAGCGAGTTTGGCCTTCAGCAGACCGAGATGGTACTCAGTAGCTACATCCACCATACGATACGCATAACTGCTATAGCTAATTCACAGTGTATATAACATAACCTTGGTACTATAGTGAGACTAGCTAACACTATCCGCATTTTAATGAGACAACTCGAGGATGATATATCGATATATTTATGTATATTAGTGGAATTCTTCACAGTTACCTTTATTTTTCTGAGTTCTCGCTATCTCCTGCTCAATTTCTTGTATTTTCTCCAAAATCCCCATTTTTTCGAGCGAAGAGAAAAATCCGAAACCAACTTCAAATGTAAAACTTGAAACCAAACACAGCGCGCATATTTGAAACGGTAGAATTATTTAATAGAGCCATTTTTAGTAGAAAAAAATAATGAAAATGATGTTCAAATTAGTCAAGACGTATAATACACACATGATTATAAAACACTGTCAACTTCAAGTATCATTCAAAGGCTGAAAGCATGCATTGAAGTTACAAAGACATGCATATAAAAGTAGAAAAACGTAGAGACAAGCTTGACACATCTGAAGTAGGAGTGCAAGGGCATTGTATATTGATCAAATGCAAACTACCAAAGATGATCAGCTGTCATTGGAGATCCATTAGAAAAGATTAGTTGTCCGTGATTGAGCCACTCTTCCACTGACCCTCCTCCAATTGTCACAGTGGTTGCACTAAGGGGGGAGGGAGGGGTAAGTACATTCCACAGACATCAACACATGCTGTGTTCACATCCTGTTAAGATGCTATACTTGTTAACTCCAATTATCAGGAATTAATAATTACTACAGTACATGGATAATATTATATGTCACATTCTACATGCATGGTCCACAGTACATGCACTATGCAACATTTTACATGTTTTATCCGAAGTACATGCACTCACTGGCTTTGTATTCCCGAGTGAAGAGAAGCCGTAGATATATTGGATGGAAATGGTAATAAATTATACAAAATTAATAAATAGGTGGCATTCATATTGTATGGCATGCACTTTGCATGTCTGTTTGCATGTGTATATTTGTATTGCGTTTGTGCTGAAACTTACACATACTTTGCACATAACTGCTATACATAGTCTCTGAACAAAGAACATATCAACTACAACAATGCATCTACCTTGCTGAACGAGTCTCTTCGGAAGGTGACCGTCTTGGCTGGAGTGAACTTGGTGGTGCATGTGCGGCAGGAGTCAACAGCACTCATGAGGTTCCGGGAATACCTGCTCACCTCGCTCCTAGTAACCGCACTGCTCATGCGAGCCTCAACAGCCGTGCTCATCAACCTCGGTTGGGCACTCTGGATCCTCCTCCTCTGAGGCAACTCCATCTTCTGCTGCTCCTGGTGAGCCCTGATCAGCTGTCTCTCATCCTGCTCCGACACATGGCGTTCTAGTTTGATCTGGATGCGATGTTGTCTCAGATTAGCGGAGAGCTGTCGGGCACTCTGTACTCGCCTTCGCTTCTGAACTTTTTCAGAGCACCTCTTCACAATGTTGTGCACAACAAAGTCCTTCTTTTTCACTTTTAGGCCACACCCAGGACACACCTCCAACTGTATACAAAAATGTCCAAATGAAGAGGAATGGTCATGACAGTAATTTGTTGGAGATTAACACAACTTGTGGTAATTAGAGAATCAATTATAATCACACATATAATGTAGAGGGATTGTCCTTATTTCTTCATGCCATCTTATTCAAATGACCCAAATGTACAGCTGGAGGTATATATAAACACCACGATTGAATATCTGAGTCTACTTGTGTTTAGGCAATAGCAAGCAACTCACAGTCTTTACAAGAAGATTGGACCAGGCCAAGAAGAAGCAAGAAGTTTCATTTTAGTCGAACCTACTTCAAACCACATCAACAGGAGGGTATCAGCTTGATAGATTAGTTTCATCGGTGATACACTATCTTGTCCAGAGATTATAACATACTAGCATGTGCATATATACCACATGCATGCACGAGTGTCTTTCATACATACAGGAGAGTATGCTTCAAGCAGTGGCTATGCACAGGTTGACAACAATGTTTCGAATATGCACCTGGTGTACACAGTTCTCCCTGTGGGCGTCCATCTTCTTAGACTCCGAGACACTATCGATTGTGAACTTACAACCACGGTTGGGACAGGATAGGGGGATAATCTCCTCTTCTTCGGAGCACTCATCTGAGCTTTCTTCGTTGATCACATCCTCGCATTCTCCTTGGGCGATATAACCCGCGGTTCGCTGCTGTAAGGAAAGTAGCTCTTCTCGTTCCTCCATAAAATATAGTCTACACTGAACTAGACTGATATAATCTGGAATCGATACTCAAGGCTAAGTATCTGCTATAGTGCAGCTATGGACTCGGATCAAAGGAAACTAAAAGTCTTGTGGGTGGGGCACATGGGCGCCTATTAATTTTGTTCTCAATAAACGCTCACCAAAAATGGCCGCGTGCAAAGACGAATCGACCAAGAAAAACTGTTTCAAATGCAGGAAGAAAAGAAATGCATACCCTTGGAAGGCGCTAATCTTTATCATGGGGAATGCTCTAGGTCAAAGGTAGCTACAGCACTTCCTCGGACACTTATTTGAGCTATTTTTCAGCTAATCTGGATTCTATCTCAGTATCTGCTGTATTCTCGTTTTCAATAGTGCCACGTATGTAGGACTGACGTCAGTTTTGGAGGTCTACTTCACTCGATTCTTGTACGTGTGTGACAGCAATCCGAAAGACCTTGCCACATCCAGCACCAACGTGTACCTTGCTATAACTCAAATATGTGCTCTGACTGCAGGTTGTCTCGCTGATAAGCTGATTGGTGAGCGTGGATTTCTTTGATAATTAGCTTCTGTTGGTATAGGCATGGTATTCTTTGTATTCAAAAACCGTGATGTCTCTCAATATTAAAATGCAAGAACACATTATAATGCAGTCATTGTTATCTGTGGACGTGACTCTCTCTCTCTCTGTTTGTGTATCTTGGGTGGTTGGTTGTGGTTATGTACGCATGTGTGTACATGTCTGCACATGTGTGTACACTTGTAAAGGTCTTGCTGTACATACACACCTTCTCTTTGGATCATCACACTGTACGGAGCTGTTGTTAGATTCCTGTCTTGACCATATTCATACCGAACACATACATAAGTACACTGACCGTACTACTTCTGATGGTTTAGATATACAGTCCTCACAAGAGTGTACCTTTTGGTTTCGTCATTTTAGGCAACTTTGCCATTCAAGTCCTCGGAAACATCTTTTGTACGCTATCTCTTTGTGTGGTGCTTCTCTCGTCATGGCAATACACGTTGGAGGAGCCGTCTTGTTGTTACCATGACAATAACTCCTCAAACACGTCTCTGTTATCACCGTACCCGGATCGTTGTCAGGCACTGAGGGAACACACTGTTCTACAGAACTGGAACATACACCTACTCCCAGTGGTCAACATGGCGCTGGCCATAGCGGGCCTCGTGGTGAGTGTGCTGTCATGCACTTTGTATGGTGCAGTACACAGAGCAGTACATACTGCATGTACATTATGGTGCAGTACACAGAGCAGTACATACTGCATGTACATGGATGGTACAGTACACAGAGCAGTACATACTGCATGTACATGTATGGTACAGTACACAGAGCAGTACATACTGCATGTACATGGATGGTGCAGTACACAGAGCAGTACATACTGCATGTGCATGTATGGTACAGTACACAGAGCAGTACATACTGCATGTACATTATGGTGCAGTACACAGAGCAGTACATACTGCATGTGCATGTATGGTACAGTACACAGAGCAGTACATACTGCATGTACATTATGGTGCAGTACACAGAGCAGTACATACTGCATGTACATGTATGGTACAGTACACAGAGCAGTACATACTGCATGTACATGTATGGTACAGTACACAGAGCAGTACATACTGCATGTACATGTATGGTACAGTACACAGAGCAGTACATACTGCATGTACATGGATGGTACAGTACACAGAGCAGTACATACTGCATGCACATGCACTGTGGCACACAAGAGTGGTGAAACTTGCCTCTGTTTGATGCCATTGGAATGAGGTAATGGTACATTCATTTAGTTTTTTGAGTTTTTCTTTGTTCAGGTGTACTCTCTTAGCTACGGACATGTCAACAGTATACAGAGTGTATTTGTTGGTGATCAGTTCTCAGATAGTCCAGAACAGGTGTGTGTGTGTGTGTGTGTGTGTGTGTGTGTGTGTGTGTGTGTGTGTGTGTGTGTGTGTGTGTGTGTGTGTGTGTGTGTGTGTGTGTGTGTTTATATGTACATTCACACATATGTAATTAATTAGCTACTACTCATACAGCCAGTCGATGGTACACCAAATTTCTTCCTCCAGGCTAAAGCGAAGGAGAGATCTTTCTCCTGGTTCTACCTCTGGTTGAATGTTGGTAATGTCATTGGTGAAGGAGTCATGCCTGTATTGAGGGAAACCATAGGATTCGTCTACACCTTGTGCACACTATCAGGTCAGCTACATACCAACAGGTCTGACCATGTCCACAGGTCATCAACCAACTAGTGTGTTATATGTATACAACAATATGTCTGTATATCTGACAAGGGGTTACTCTGTTGAGCACCGTCCAATAATTAACCACTGCATATGGGAGAGGTGGTTAATTTACTGGGTGCCCCCTCCACCAATATACACAGGGTGGTTATTTTACTGGGTGCCCCTCTCCACCAATATACACAGGGTGGTTATTTTACTGGGTGCCCCTCTCCACCAATATACACGGGGTGGTTAATTTACTGGGTGCCCCCTCCACCAATATACACAGGGTGGTTAATTTAGTGGGTGCCCCTCTCCACCAATATGCGAGGGGTGGTTAATTTAGTGCTCAAGGTCTGTTGTATACAAATGGAGTTGTGTTTCTATGGTTTACGTGTGCTCCATGGCTGTTGTATGCTCCATGGCTGTTGTATGCTCCATGGCAAATATTTCAACTGTCTTACATACGTACCTGCAAAATTGGAGGGTTTGTTTTCATTACACTGGTGTATGCTGTGTATAATATCCGTGTATCGCTGTTTTGGTTTCATCTCCTTTGTAGGTATATCTGTGTTGTCAACAGTGTGGTTGTGGTTTGGGACCTGTTTCTATGTTATGAAGAAGCCCGAGTGTCCGAGGTGTTGTCGGAGCTGTTGCTCTCAGCCGCGAGATATTGAAGGAGAAACACAGTCTTTGCTCCCAGCAGAGAAGACAACCACTGCTAGACAAGAAACATGGAGAGTGAAGGCTACAGCTTTCTTGAGAGCTGTTCTACCCATTCTTGGTGTATTCTTGCCAATTACTGTATTTTGGGCTTTAATGTTCCAGCAAAACTCAACGTGGGTAGCCCAAGGTCTGGACCTGGACTGCTACTTGGGATCAGTGGAGGTACCTCCAGGTGCGAGGACGGACATGTGCTGTGCATGCTAACTTACATGCGCCACAAGTGTGTGTATGTGTGTGTGGTGGTGGGGGTGGTACACATGCTTGTGTATGCCAACACTACAGTTACACACACGCACACACACACACACACACACATACACACACACACACACACACACACACACACACACACACACACACACACACACACACACACCATTTCTGGAGTGATCATGTTTATCCATACCGCTATGTATACAGATGCAATGCCAAGCCTCAATGACTTCATGATCATCCTCATCATCCCACTACTGGAGTACGTCATCATACCTCACCTGGAGAAAGCAATGAACATAAAAGTAAAAGCACTGCACAAGGTATGCACACGCACACAGCGGAACGTCCTTTCAAAAAAACACTTTGGAACCATAATAATGTCCACATTACAGAGGTTTCCTCTATTCAGATGTTATTAATTTTAATGTGCTATTGTACTACACCTGACATATTATTTTGACGACCTCAGTACAAAAGGTGTCTTAATTCAAGGGTCATTTAATACCCTGCAGTACTACAATATAATGGGACAGTGAATGGTGTCCTGGTTGTGAAGTTTTCCTGAATTTGGATGATTTAAGAGGGCTAGGCTCCACTGTATGTATCCGGGATCAGTGAAGGATTATCCCTACCTTGAGAATGTGTATTTCCTGCCCACACACACATGCACGCACACACACACACACACACACACACACACACACACACACACACACACACACACACACACACACACACACACACACACAAACAAACAAACAAACATACACACAAACACACTACGTATGTCTAAATGTACACAGATGCTGGTTGGGATGTTATCTGCCGCCGTGAGCTTCCTGTTTGCAGGTTTGCTACAGTTGTATGTGACTACACCTATTGAGGACTGCAGGGGACGTGTGCATCTCGCATGGCAACTCCCTCAGTATGTTCTGATCACAATTGGTGAAGTGTTGGTTGCTGTCACTGGACTGGAGTTTGCCTATTCACAAGCATCTCCACGATACAGGTGTGTGTGTGTGTGTGTGTGTGTGTGTGTGTGTGTGTGTGTGTGTGTGTGTGTGTGGCTGTGGCTGTGTGTGTGTGGCTGTGGCTGTGTGTGTGTGTGTGTGTGTGTGTGTGTGTGTGTGTGTGGCTGTGGCTGTGTGTGTGTGTGTGTGTGTGTGTGGCTGTGTGTGTGTGTGTGTGTGTGTGTGTGTGTGTGGCTGTGTGTGTGTGTGTGTGTGTGTGTGTGTGTGTGTATTGTGTGTTATGTTGTATAATGTCACCTGGCTATCACACACATACACTCCAGCCCACCCACTCCCACAGGAACATACTAACAGCCATGTGGGCGTTCTGCCAGTCAATTGGGACTCTCCTGGATGCCGGAGTGGCTCAGATACCCATCCCCTCGCAGTACCAGTTCTTTGCATATGCAGTTGCCATGGTAATAGTCACTGGGCTGTTCCTCGTCATTAATCGAAATTATCGGTACCGTGGCGATAAATTTCCTACCAAGGAAGTTCTGGGTGGTAATGGTGAAATTCAATCACACAATTAATAAAATGACTGACAAATAATTCACATTGATCATTTTGTCAATGCATTATGTATTTGTTGTTGTGTAATTAATTTTATTTTTTTATATCACAAATTTATTGCTTCATATTTTGTGTTATATACATTTTACCATAATTGGAATAATATTATAATATGTAGTTGCATATATATAATAATATACATATACAATGTTCATATAATATATATATAATATTATATCAGATTATAAATTTGTACACATTATAATATATTGAAAACAATATTATACAGCTTCAATCAGTACACATGCATCTTAGATCATCATCACACACACACACACACACACACATACAGTGCATGACACATATACACTTATCATTGATTTTAGATATTACATATATGTAAACACATCACACTTATTGGCACTCTCGGTCACAGATTAACTTGAAACATGTAATAAAGCACATAATTTATTGTAACGTCACCATTTTACATATACATTATTTGTAAATCAACTGTAAAAATATCGTCCAATATCGGAAATAGAGTTTTAAATGTAGAAACAAGTTTCAAATTGGGTCCAGGCATTTCACACTCGTCTAACCATCAAACACAACGCATGCACACATACACACATGTACAGAATCAGAAACAATTCATCCTACACAGCACCTCGTGCACAATTGAACATAAGCAAATTAGCTCCACGCATGTACACTAAAGCTCAGAGCTGGATTTCTTGATGTTGTCCAACTTCCATTTTAGCATTGATAACCATTCAGTCTTTTCTCCTTCTGACGAGGCCTGGAAGAGAAAGGTGCGCTTCGGGGTGACCAGTTTCATGCTAAACGGCTTTCCAGAAATGTCAGCCTCACTGATTTCACTGGCATCCTCCAAATTGATGATCCTTATGGGCCTCACATCCTCCTTGCGTTTGTAGTAGCGAATTTCGTTCTTAAACATGACAAACCACCGTCTCTGCCAATTTCTCCTTATAGCACCTATCTTGTAGAGGTAGCCTTCTTTTGACCCAATGGCTAGAACTGGGTTAAACGTGCTTTCTCCAGCAAGGCGGCCCATTTCAGCGTGGACTGTAGGGCGCTCGTAAATAGCCGGCTCGGAGACATTTCGCGGATAGGGGTAAAGGAGGGTCACCGCAACACCAGACTCGCCACTCATGAGCGGCTGGTTATCAAAGTGGCGAATCAACTCGTCGATGGTCGTGAACTGTGCAAGACCAAACTTATACCTTTTTCCGTCCCAAATCAACTGGAAATGCCGTACAGCATTGTGACTCCTCACCGAGATGGACCAGTTCTTGCCATCCGAGGCGTCCCGCATCAGGTAGCTCCCATCCCGACCACTCGTTAAAAGCAAGGCTTCCGCAGCATTGCGAGTTAGTCCATAATGATACCAAGGGATAACGGACATGTCCGGTCGATTGACCAAGTTATAGTAGCTGCTGGAGATGGACGAAGTCATGTTTAAAGATTGAGAAGACATCATTGAGTGATATCCTGGTTGAGTGACTCGAATAGGGTCTTGGGAACCTGGCACAGAATTCGCCTTCGACAGACGAGGGTGAGGTAGAGGAGGCGGCTTGTTTGAATACGATACTCGGCGTGAATCACAATCTTCAAAGTCTTCTTCTGAGCTAATATCGTCATATTCTCTCTTGAGAGGCGCGGGGCTGTTGTCTACGTTGGAGTATAGGACCGGTTGATGGCCTTGGGACGCCATGTTTTCGACTGGTTCCTTTTAGTAAGGTCAAAGGTTAGTTTCTATATATGAGAATGCTGAGAAGGTGGATGTTGTTAGAGTGGATAGAGAGGATAATCGTGGAACTAGATGGTGGTTTTGGTTGAAGGGTGATGAAAGTGTGTTGTCAGACTTGGATAATGTGGTGTTAGATGAGCATTGGAAAGTTCAGAAGAAGTCCCCTTTTTTGGACGTGGCTATAGTGAGGGTTCTGGACCGATAAGCAGGCCAAGGTGTGGGGCCAACTTGGGGGTGGGTAGTATTTGTAGTGCTGATAGTGAGTCAATTTCATCTTTTAATCATTGTGATTCAGTTGATCTGCTAAATTCGCTAAAATTTGCCTTTTGGAATGTGTGTGGTTGGACTAATCGTGATGGATGGCAAGCACAAAGAGGAGTAGAGGAAAATGATATGAGGAGTAAGATCATCAAGTTTTTCAGGCCAGACATAATGGGTTTGGCTGAAACATGGCTGAAAGGGGATGAAGTGGTACAATTTGAAGGTTACAAGTGGTTTGGCCATAACCGGCATACACTGAATAGTAAAGCTAACAGAGGTTCTGGTGGAGTCGGACTGTTGATAAGGAATGAAATTTTCACAGATTGGATTGTGGAAATAGTTGATGATGAAGTTGAGGATACGCTATGGATCCGCTTAGAATGTAGAAAGAATGGGGCTGTTATGTTTGTGGCTGTCTGTTACATTCCTCCGGTATCGTCTAGTAGAGATGTTGACATGTTGGACAGGCTTTTGTGTTTATCTGAACAAGTCGAGAAATTTGCTTCAATGGGATTGGTTGTGATTTGTGGGGATTTTAATGCTCGGTGTGGAACCTTGTGTGAGTGCGATGTTGATCAGAGGAGACAGGTGGTAGACAATGTAAAGAATGAACATGGGGAACTTTTGGTGGAGTTTATGCGTAATCTTGGTTTATGTTTGGTGAATGGGCGTAGAGGTGTAGATGATTTTACATGTATCTCATCTAGGGGGGCCTCAGTCGTTGACTACTGCTTGGTTTTCCAGAAAGATCTCATGAGTATTACTAATTTTGTGGTGAAGTCCATGTCTTCATGTGTGGAAGAGATATGTAAAGATTGTGAGCCTTGTCGCGTCCCAGATCATTCATTGTTGCTGTGGGAGATATCCCCTGGTCAAATTCCAGAACCCCCTGACAAGTGGGATAATGTGGATAATGGTGGTAGTAAAAGGTTCATTGTTCCAGATGATTATCTCAATAACAAGTCTCTTTTAAATGGCATTATGCAGGATTTACAGAATGTTGATGGTAATCAATGTCGTCTTGATGGGGTATATGAGAGGCTTGTTAGCGTGATGATGAGTGGCCTAAGAGAGGTTAATCCGAAGCCAATTAAGGGTAATAAATGGTATACAAAGTCTCTTGCTAAGATGCGGAAAGATATGCGGAAAGCTGAGGCTAGTTGGTTGCATGAAGGTAGTAAAGAGGTGAGGAAGGAAAAGCGTAGAAGTTACTTGGAGAAGAGAAGGATGTATTCCAAGGCTGTTTCTAAAGCTAAGAGAGATTTTGAAGAGGGTTTGAGATGCCAGTTGGAGAATAACCTTGATAATTCAAAACATTTTTGGAATGTGGTTGGAAAAGTTGGTCTGAATGAAAAGAATAGAAGTAAGGTTAATGTGAAGGAAGCAGTGGACAGCAATGGTTGTACTGTCACTGGTGAGGATGCTATACAAGTGTGGAAGAACTATTTTGAGTCATTACTAAATGGGGGAATATCTCAGGCTGATGAGACCTTAGAATGTTCAAATGTCCCTGATTCTTGTCACTTATCTAATCTTGATTACTCCAATCAGCTGAATGGTCTGATTACACTTGAGGAGGTTGAATGGGCCTTACATCAAGTTAATAGTGAAGCTTCCCCTGGTGCTGATGGTGTATCTATCCGCATGATGAGTGCCAATGTCTTGAGGAATTTATGGGTAGCTTTGTTTAATGAGTGCTGGGTGTCGGGGATGGTTCCAAAGATGTGGAGGAAAGGTTTGATTGTTCCTGTGCCAAAGTCACATAAAGCTGGAGCATGTGTGCCAGATAACTTCCGGGGTATTTCCCTTACATCAGTGGTGTGTAAAGTCTTCTGCCTTATATTGAAAGAGAGACTGGCTGTGGTAGCTGAGGAGAATGGCCTACTTGCTAATGAGCAGGGTGGTTTCCGAAAGGGCAGAGGTTGTCCTGAGCAAATAGTATCATTGATTCTTTTGGCTCAAACACAGATGGCCCTAAAACCTGAGGGCATGTTGGCTGCGTTCATTGACTTTGAGAAAGCCTATGACCGGGTGGATAGGCAGAAGTTATGGAAGTGTCTATGGCAAAATGGAGTTAGAGGTCGTTTTTTGGGGTTTTTAAAGGCTTTGTACTTCGATAGTAGGTGTCAGGTGAAGCTGCTTGATGTGGTCAGTGATGAGTTTGGAGTAGGTACGGGTTTAAGACAGGGTTGTGTTCTTTCTCCCCTGTTATTCTCTCTGTACATTAATAGTTTGGGAGTTGAATTGAAGAATGAAGCTTGTGGTGTCAGTTGTAGAGGCTCCTTAGTACCAGGTTTGTTGTATGCTGATGATACCTCCTTGTTTGGTGAAGATGCAATACAGTTGAAACGTGGTCTCGTGGTTTTGGAGAAATGGTGTAATGAGTGGGGCGTTCGGATAAATGTTATGAAATCAGGAATCGTACACTTCAGAAGTAAAGGAGTGAAGAGATGTGCTGGTGATCTTGCAATTCAAGGTCAGCACTTACCTTTTGTGTCCTCATATAAGTATCTTGGATGTGAGGTTGACGAGTATTTGGAAATGAAATTGATGCAGGAGCAAAGGGTGGAGAAAGGCAAATTAGCCTTGAATGTTTTGTTACAGAAATGTCGTTCAGTTGGTGATGTATATAGTGGCACATTTAAGAAACTTATGGAGTCGATGGTTCACTCAGTTCTTTTGTATGGTGCAGAAGCTTGGGGCTTACTTAAAAGAATGGACTCTTTGGAGCAATTACAACTGAGAGCTCTAAGAACATATTTTGGAGTGGGCAGGAACCATCCTAGGGTATCTCTTTTGGCAGAAATGTCATGCTTCCCTTTAATGTGGGAGGCTCGGTTGAGATGTGTGGTTTTCTGGTTTAAGATTCTGTTGTCTCCCATGTTTGAGAACCGTATTATCCGTAGAGCAGCTAAAGATGCCATTTCCGTGTCCAGGGGTCCATGGCTGAACAATCTTAAGGATGTTCTCACACTTTTTGGATGGTCTGATGTTAGTGGTCAGAGTCTACAGGGGATGTCTTGGCATGAAGTAAAGCGTATGTTAAGTGATATTGCGCAGAGAAAGGTTTTGGAGTCCTGGAGGAAGGAGATGGTAGAGCGGCCGAAGTTGAGTGTTTTACATGCAATCCATTCTCTTGGCGACAGCATCAGTCCCATGTGTGCCGATGTTCAATCAAAGATCTATAGGCGTGTGCTAATGCAATTGAGGGGAGGAACAGCTCATTTCCGTATTGAGACTGGGCGATGGAGACAGATCCCAAGAGAGCTTCGTGTTTGCAGGGAGTGTTCGTCGGGAGATATTGAAGACTTAAATCACTGGCTACTGCACTGTAGTGCGTGGCAAACCAGTAGATTCCCCCTCATGAAGAAGATGATGGAGCAATATATTGATTTTCTAACCTTGAATGATGAAGCTAAAGTTGTATTGATTCTAACTGCTGCATGTCAAAGTCCAGCAATTATGAAGAAGATCTATACTATGTGGTCTGACAGATTTTGTTCCTGATCATGTTGTTTTTACATGTGTATAATTTTTGTCTATCTATAAGTGCTTCATTGGACAATTTGTCCTAGTGTCTGTATTGTTGACATGTTGCACTATAATAATAATTATCTATCTATCTATCTCATCTATACGCTAAGTGTTGTATACAACAGTAATGGGGTCGCCTCCGCGGTCACATGCAAACGGGTATCCAGAGGATGTAGAAGCTAAAAGTACACATAGTTGTTGACCCACTTTACAATATTCATTGCTTTCACAATCCATTGTTTATTACTTGCTCCTCCCAGTTTGTCCAAACTCCCGAATAAAAGAATTGTGATTTTGGAATTGGAATGTGGTCCCACAAACACCTGCAATTAAATCTCAGTTGTTTAAAATAACTACTTTGAAACACATAGCAAATTAAATCTGTACAGAAAATTTGACTGTAGCTACGTACCAACCAACTCACGTTTCTGTTATAACTAACTCAAAATGTAAAATAGTTCGTTATTTTGAGCTTAGCACATTGCATGTAACTTCTGCTCTGTCTTGTTCACTTCAAACTGCTCTCCAAAATATGAATATCGGTATTTGGCAGTGTAGAACACTCTGCCACCATTTCTTCTAAAATCGGGCTGTCCCATGAAGCTCCTCCATTGTCATCATTCCATCATACCATTTACTGAGGACATCACAACAGTAGGTGCCATAGTACCTCAATTTAATGGGGAAGTCTGCCGGTGCCTGCACATCTATGGTGGCCTCTCCCTCATATCTCACAAGGTTGGTTTTTACAGTGTTGACCATCTTCACACCAGGGGAAACCACAGCCTTTTCACTGATGTGGTCATCCTCCTTGAACATCAACAGAGTGCCAGCATTCGTACTGAGAGAGTTGAAGATGCTTGGACCGATCCTGTCATCGTCATCCAGCTGGACTCCCTAGAGCAGACAGAACCTGAAACCGATACCGAGGCAAGAGTCGCGTTTCTTACACATCGACATTTCTACAGTGTCGGGCTCTGCACCACAATTGGTGTATTCCTTAGCACGCACATCGGTGAGGATCTTGATTGTGGGTTTAGGGTCCCCAAAATGTCGGAGGCTGTAGCTAACGACAGAGACAGCTTCCGCCCTACTCTTGTTATCTATCATAAATCTTTGCATTTTGTGGTACTTGGCAGTCACAGCCCTCCTCGCGGCCTCCTTGAAGGGCACTATTGTAGGTCCACTCATTGGTTGCTGAGTGTACACTGACATGTTATACGAGCTTCTCCCTATAATAACATGCAAGTAACAGTATAAATTAAATGAAGAGAGTGTATTCACATGCAATGCCATGTTGAATGCAAAATTGCTGCTCAGAGAAATGCTATTTAATTGCTTTCAACTCTAGTAAGCTCAACACTGCATGAAGTGGGGACTGGCACCCATCCACCCAGTTCATCAACATAAGGATGCTAGTCTAAGAATTTCACTGGAAAAGGACAGTTGGACCAGACAAGCTTAAGATTGGAATAGAGGCGGGCAAACAGGTAACCTCTAGCTAAGTTCGAAGGCACAGCCTTGCATCATGGTACAAGATAGTTATACAATGGGAACGGAAAAATTGAGATTAACGCCTTCTGCCTCCTTAATTCCTTCAGGTGTATAAATCGCTGGAACTTCCCTTCCTATTGTATAACCTTTATACGTACTTGGAACACCGTCCTGACATTAAGCGCACGAATAAGTTACTAATAGGTTTAGCTACTTTACTAACCGATCTGTGGCTGGATGGACGAAAGACGGTATGTGGCCATCGTGGGTGCAAGGAGGCATTCTTCGTCTGAGGGTACTTCGCGGGATGTCATATTCAAGACTGTACGATGAACAATGAATGTATAGATTAACGGAACATAGGGCACGTACCGTGCCTATGTATGCCTGAATTGTATTTGTGTGTAATTACAATTTTTTGGCAAAAAGTTACATGGACCGGTTCTCCCCCACGACAGAGGATGCAATTCGTCGATCAAGGGTGAGCACAATATTAAAAATCTAACAGGAATTTGAATTTCTATATACGCAACTTACATTCGATGTATAGCAAGGAGCCAATACGAATACACTTCAGAAATGTCAAAAACAAGTAAGATCGATAGCAAAAGGATATTTGCAACTATTATGTTCGAGTCGAGGATCAGTTAACAGAATTCCGAGAAGGGGTGTATGAAGATACCGAGAATTATTATTGTCTGAAGCCGCGTCACGGCAATCACGTGCGCATTAAAATGGCACATTCATGCTCGTCAATGAATGTGGTCATCATTGCGCAATTCAACATGTACCGAACACACAAAAGACATAGCACAGTAAAATGTCACAATGTAAGAATACGCAATGATGTACTACTGTGGATAAACCCTGCCATCATGATGACAATAACATTTGAAACAATGCCCATGCACCAGTGGCACTTAGTCCCATTAAAATAAATGAATAGTAATTTAAATAAACTGAAACAGACTATTATTGTCCAAATAGGTAATTCAGCTTGAAGCAGGGAAGTACATATACATTTAATAAAGAAATGGGATCAACAATTATATCCAAATGTTCATTTAGTATGGTTTTTACAATGCCACTGATTACAGAAATAAGCCAACATGGCATCACAGATAACCAACCGTGCATTTGTTGATTTAGATATGCAAAATAGCTCCCTATTGTCTAACATAGTACCAAATAACCGAATTGCAATTCTACAATCTACAGATTCAGGTTCAAATTAATCCTAGTGAGTTAGCACATTGAATGAAGCTTCTACTCCGTCTTGTTCACTACAAAATGCTTTCCAAAATACGAATAATGGTATTTGGCAGTGTAGAGCACACTGCCACTATTTCTTCTGAAATCGGGTTGTCCCATGAACAGCTCCTCCATTGTCACCGTTCCAACATACCATTTACTGAAGACCACCTTGGATCATGGAGAACTCCATCCTGCTGTCAAGACGAGGAGATCTCTTGTTGCTAGCTATAGTTTCCAGCTATAAATTGTTTTTGGTTCTGCACCATGATTGATATATCAATCAATCAATCAATCAATCATTATTAATGTACCACGTGCATAGCATAACACTAGGACAGACAGTCCTATGAGGCACACATCATAATATATCAACAAAGAAAAATCAGATCAACACATGTACATAACATTATATAAGTCATCGTTCAGGCTGGAATCAGTTAAAACAGATATACTTTGTACGAACATTGATGAGGATCTTCACCGTGGACAGTGGGTCTTCAATTTGAACAAGGCTGTATTTAATGGAAACAACGACTCTTTGTTGATGCAACATGACAATTTTGAGATAATTGACGTCAAGTCTACCTTGGCACCTACTTTGAACCAAAGACTTCACTGCTTCCTCTAAGGGTACTGCCCGTGCTATTGGTAGGCTGGTTGGTTGCTTATGGAATGGCATCGCCAGACCAGGTCCTGTTTGGTATACATTCAGACCTGAAGTTGAAGTATTACAATAACTGCACAAGAAATTGCAGACATCCATAAGTAACAGATACCTTTTACCTTTAACATGTACACATCGTGAATGAAATTAATTATATACCCGATTCAGTTGTGGTAACAATTTTCTTTTTTGGTTGTTGGTCTCTTACCGCATTTTTCTGACTTTGTAATCTTTGACATTGAATCCACCTTTAGTATTCTTTGGTCTCTTACCGCATTGTTTTTAAGAAACTATATCAATTATAGTTCATATTCTTAATCCTTGCACACCAGGTGAGACACAGCATTCTTTGGTCTGCTCGTTATCGGAAAATCGAGATGTTCGGAATTACCGACTGATAGCATCCGTTACCATAGAAACAGTACTATTATACAGCAATTTTATAATGTATAAAGCGCTAGCAACAGTATAAAGCGTTAGCAACGGATGCTATAATGGTTAAGACATGGACACTCGGGCATTATGACATATAAAATACACTCGCCCTCAGGCGCTTCGCGCCCTCGGGACTTGGTATTTTAAATGTCATAATGCCCTCGTGCCCATGTCTTAACCACTAATTAGAAATTACCTCCGTGCGCCTGCCTTAATTATTTTTTAATGATTTATCGGGGTTAGTTCTGCTTGGCTCTCTACGTACGTACCTTCACTGCTCAAACTTTCGCGTCAATCTTCGGCTAACGTTTTCACTTATGAACCAATTGCAATTCGAAAATTTAGCTGGCCCAAATGATGCGGGATCATGCCACCAGCAAGTCGTGTTCAAACCATCCTGTATAGAACTTATTGTCTTGTACGATCAGCTCCGGAGCACGTGCTGTTTACAGAACAAAATGGCGCACTTACTAGTCTGGTCTACCTTAGCCAGGAGAGCCAAACGACTATTAGTCAATTGCAGTAATAGATCATATGTAGCAAACCATCCACCTTTAGTATTCTTTGGGTTTCCATTTCCAGCGAATTCTTATGACAGATTCAATGTCAAAGATTACAAAGTCAGAAAAATATTGCATAGAACTACAAAGGAGGTACTGTAATAAACCTTTAAACCTGTACTGAATTATAAATTCACAATAATCTTTTGATTTGAAACCAACCTAAACTGCAAAATTGTCAGTTATTTTGAGGCTAGTAGACCCTACATTAAATCAAACTTCTGCTCTGTCTTGTTCACTTCAAACTGCTCTCCAAAATACGAATAATGGTATTTGGCAGTGTAGAACACACTGCCACCGTATCTCCTAAAATTAGGCTGTCCTGTGAACAGCTGCTCCATTGTCACCGGTCCTGGAAACACATTTCTGCAGCAACAACAGTAGGTGCCATAGTACTTCAGTCTAATGGGGAAGTCTGCCGGTGCCTGTACATCAATGGTGGCCTCTCCCTCGTATCTCACAAGGTTGGTTTTCACAGTGTTGACCATCTTTACACCAGGGGAAACCACAGCCTTTTCAAAGATGTGGTCATCCTCCTTGAATTTCAACAGAGTGCCGACATTATCACTGAGAGAGTTGAAGATGCTTGGACCAACCCTATGATCGTCATCCAGCTGGACTCCCTGGAGCAGACAGAACCTGAAACCAATACCGAGGCAAGAGTCACGTTTCTTACACATCGACATTTCTACAGTGTCGGGCTCTGCACCACAATTGATGTATTCCTTAGCACGCACATCGGTGAGGATCTTGATTGTGGGTTTAGGGTCCCCAAAATGTAGGAGGCTGTAGCTAACGACAGAGGCAGCGTCTGCTCTAGTCTTGACATCGATAATAACCTCATGCATATTATTGGGGTACTTGGCAATCACAGCCCTCCTCACAGCCTCCTTGAAGGGCACTATTGCAGATCCACTCACTGGTTGTTGAGTGTACACTGTTATGTCATGGAAACTTCTCTCTAAAACAAGATGATATTAATTAGCAGTAATGAAGGGAATGTATTCATGTGCAATGCCATGTTGAATGTGAAAATTGCTGGTTAGAGAAATGGGGTACCATCACTTTTATCTCTAGTAAGCTTAACACTGCATGGAATGGGGACTGACATACATCCACCCAGTTCAGTAATATAAGGGATGTAATGTAGTTGCAACATAATAAGTTTAAGTATAATTATTATTATACAATGTCATTTTAGCTGCTATGGATTGTCTCCTTTATATTATTAGCTATGTATGTTCAAACTCATATATATGAGGTATGCAGATATCACGAGGTATTGAAAGACGGGTACAAAATTAAGTACATAAGTTACTGATAGGTCTACTTTACTAACCGCCTCGTGGTTCAGGCTGGTGCTGGATGGACGAATGACGGGGGGTGGCCGTCGTGGGTGCAAGGAGGCATTCTTCGTCAGAGGGTACTTCGCGGGATGTCATATTCAAAACTGTACGATGAATAAGAAAACATGTATAGATAAACGCACTCCCCGAGACAGTGGATGCAACTCGTCGATAAAGGGTTGGCACAATATTAAATCCAACAGGAAAACTGAATTAAATTTGTACGCAACTTACATTCAATGTATAGCAAGGAGCCAATACGAATACACTTCAGAGATATCAAAACCAGTGAGATCGATAACAAAAGGATATTGGCAACTATTATGTTCGAGTCAAGGATCAGATAACAAAATTTCGAGAAGGGGTGTATGAAGATACCGAGAAATAATATGTCTGGAGCCGTCATGCGAATCACGTGCGCAATAAAATGGCGTATTCATGTACGTCACTTAGTCTGGCCAGCCAGACTACACGTCACTGTGGTCATGATTATGCAAAAGGACGTGAACTGTACACACAATAGACATTACACAATGTTATAATGTAAGAATACGTGATGGTGTGGTATTATGGGTAAATGACAGTAGCATTGGAAACAATGCCCATACACCAAGTCACTGAGTTCCATTAAAGAACAATTACTGAAACAGACTAATAGTATATAATGATTATCTAAATAAGTACTTCAGCTTGAAGTAGGGAAGTACACACACATGTAACAAATGAAATGGGTTAACAATATCCAAATGTCTATTTATGACAATTTTTTCAATGCCACAGACTACAAAAAATGAGCCAGCATGTCATTGCAGATAACTAACTATTTGTTCATTTAGACATGCAAAATAGCTCCCTATTGTATAAAATAGTACCAAATAACCGAATTGCAAATCCACAATCTTGAAATTCAGGTGCAAACTGTTCTTAGTGAGTTGGCACATTGAATGAAGCTTCTGCTCTGTCTTGTTCACTTCAAACTGCTCTCTAGGAGGAGATCTAGCTCTTGTTGCTAGCTATAGTTTCCAGCTATAAATTGTTTTTGGTTCTGCACCATGATTGATATACTTTGTACAAACATTGATGAGGATCTTCACCGTGGACAGTGGGTCTTAAATTTGAACAAGGCTGTATTTAATGGAACTAATGATTCTTTGTTGATGCAACATGACAATTTTGAGATAATTGACGTCAAGTCTACCTTGGCACCTATTTTGAACCAAAGACTTCACTGCTTCCTCTAAGGGTACTGCCCGTGCTATTGGTAGGCTGGTTGGTTGTTTAGTGAATGGCATCGCCAGACCAGGTCCTGTTTGGTATACATTCAGACCTAAAGTTGAAGTAAGTATTACAATAACTGCACAATTAATTACAGACATCCATAAGTAACAGATAATCTTATAATCTTTAACATGTACACATCGTGAATGAAATTAATTATATACCCGATTCAGTTGTGGTAACAATTTTCTTTGTTGGTTGTTGGTGTCTTACCGCATTGTTTTCAAGAAACTATATCAATTATAGTTCATATTCTTAATCCTTGCACACCAGGTGAGACACAGCATTCTTTGGTCTGCTCGTTATCAACCGGATCGCGGATTGGGCGAAAAATCGAAAAGATCAGAATTACCGACTGTTAGAAATTACCTCCGCCTGCCTTAATTATTTTTTAATGATTTATCAGGGTTAGTTCTGCTTGGCTACACCTACGTACGTACCTTCACTGCTCAAACTTTCGCATCAATCTTCGGCTAAAGATTTCACTAATGAACCAATTTGCAATTCGAAAATTCAGCTGGCCGAAATGATGCCACCAGCAAGTCGTGCTCAAACCATCCTGTATAGAACTTATTGTCTTAACAGGTTATTTTATATACCTTCCAATTATTATTACAGTATAGGATATTGTGTGTTTTGTTATGCATTTCTATCAGCTGCTTCACACATTTACAGTAAACAAGCAGGAATCCAGGTAGGGTCACCGAATTAGTTAACCCTACCCAGGTAGAGTGAACTAATTGGTGACCCTCACATACCCACAAAACAAACAATTGAGCTTTATTGGCAACATCTCAGGACATTGTGCAGATATGAGTCTGATCGCATGAGTTGATAATAAAGAGGTCAATTGTTGACTTGTCCATAATTAGATATCAGCTGGAATTTAACCTAATTATGGGTCAACATGTTATTGGCTTCTTCAGTTTGAGCCAGTTTAAAGCCAGTAATGAGATTCATCACTCAAGAATTGACAAAAACAAGCAATGTTTATTGTTTCTATCTGATAATGTGATAAAAATACCTGCAAATCCGGGTAACAGTTAGATAATAATTGCACAGTATATAAAATAACCTGTTTCTTGTACGATCAGCTCCGGAGCACGTGCTGTTTACAGAACAAAATGGCGCACTTACTAGTCTGGTCTACCTTAGCCAGGAGAGCCAACCGACAAACCATCCACCTTTAGTATTCTTTGGGTTTCCATTTCCAGCGAATTCTTATGACAGATTCAATGTCAAAGATTACAAAATCAGAAAAATACTGCATAGAACTACAAAGGAGGTACTGTAATAAACCTTTAAACCTGTACTGAATTATAAATTCATAATAATCTTTTGATTTGAAACCAACCTAAACTGCAAAATTGTCAGTTATTTTGAGGCTAGTAGACCCTACATTAAATCAAGCTTCTGCTCTGTCTTGTTCACTTCAAACTGCTCTCCAAAATACGAATAATGGTATTTGGCAGTGTAGAACACACTGCCACCGTATCTCCTAAAATTAGGCTGTCCTGTGAACAGCTGCTCCATTGTCACCGTTCCTGGAAACACATTTCTGCAGCAACAACAGTAGGGGCCATAGTACTTCAGTCTAATGGGGAAGTCTGCCGGTGCCTGTACATCTATGGTGGCCTCTCCCTCATATCTCACAAGGTTGGTTTTCACAGTGTTGACCATCTTTACACCAGGGGAAACTACAGCCTTTTCACTGATGTGGTCATCCTCCTTGAATGTCAACAGAGTGCCGACATTATCACTGAGAGAGTTGAAGATGCTTGGACCAACCCTATGATCGTCATCTAGCTGGACTCCCTGGAGCAGACAGAACCTGAAACCGATACCGAGGCAAGAGTCACGTTTCTTACACATCGACATTTCTACAGTGTCGGGCTCTGCACCACAATTGGTGTATTCCTTAGCACGCACATCGGTGAGGATCTTGATTGTGGGTTTAGGGTCCCCAAAATGTAGGAGGCTGTAGCTAACGACAGAGGCAGCGTCTGCTCTAGTCTTGACATCGATAATAACCTCATGCATATCGGGGTACTTGGCAATCACAGCCCTCCTCACAGCCTCCTTGAAGGGCACTATTGCAGATCCACTCACTGGTTGTTGAGTGTACACTGTTATGTCATGGAAACTTCTCTCTAAAACAAGATGATATTAATTAGCAGTAATGAAGGGAGTGTATTCATGTGCAATGCCATGTTGAAGGTGAAAATTGCTGGTTAGAGAAATGGGGTACCATCACTTTTATCTCTAGTAAGCTTAACACTGCATGGAATGGGGACTGACATACGTCCACACAGTTCAGCAATATAAGGGATATGTAATGTAGTTGCAACATAATAAGTTTAAGTATTATAATTATACAATGTCATTTTAGCTGCTATGGATTGTCTCCTTTATATTATTAGCTATGTATGTTCAAACTCATATATATGAGGTATGCAGATATCACGAGGTATTGAAAGACGGGTACAAAATTAAGTACATAAGTTACTGATAGGTTTACTTTACTAACCGCCTCGTGGTTCAGGCTGGTGCTGGATGGACGAATGACGGGGGGTGGCCGTCGTGGGTGCAAGGAGGCATTCTTCGTCTGAGGGTACTTCGCGGGATGTCATATTCAAAACTGTACGATAAATAAGAAAACATGTATAGATAAGCGCACTCCCCCGAAACAGCGGATGCAACTCGTCTATAAAGGGTTGGCACAATATTAACTCCAACAGGAAAACTGAATTAAATTTGTACGCAACTTACATTCAATACACTTCAGAGATATCAAAACCAGTAAGATCGATAGCAAAAGGATATTCAGTACAACTATTATGTTCGAGTCAAGGATCAGTTAAAAAAATTCTGAGAAGGGACGTATGAAAATACCGAGAAAATATTGTCTGGAGCCGTCACGTGAATCACTTGCGCAATCATGAAAATGGCCTATTCATGCGCGTCACTGTGGTCAGGATTATGCAATTCGACATGAACTGTACACACAGTAGCCATTACACAATGTCACAATGTAAGAATACGTGATGATGTGGTGTTATGGGTAAATGACAATAATATTGGAAACAATGCCCATACACCAAGTCACTGAGTTCCATTAAAGAACAATTACTAAAACAGACTAATAGTATAATAATGATTGTCTAAATAAGTACTTCAGCTTGAAGTAGGGAAGTACACATACATGTAACAAATGAAATGGGTTAACAATATCCAAACGTCTGTTTATGACAATTTTTCAATGCCACTGATTACAAAAATGAGCCAGCATGGCATTGCAGATAACTAACTATTTGTTCATTTAGATATGCAAAATAGCTCCCTATTGTATAAAATAGTACCAAATAACTGAATTGCAAATCCACAATTTTGAAATTCAGGTGCAAACTGTTCTTAGTGAGTTAGCACATTGAATGAAGCTTCTGCTCTGTCTTGTTCACTTCAAACTGCTCTCCAAAATACGAATATTGGTATTTGGCAGTGTAGAACACACTGTCACTATTTCTTCTAAAATCAGGCTGTCCCATGAACAACTCCTCCATTTTCACCGTTCCATCATACCATATACTGAGGACATCACAACAGTAGGTGCCATAGTACCTCAATTTAATGGGGAAGTCTGCTGGTGCCTGCACATCTATGGTGGCCTCTCCCTCGTATCTCACAAGGTTGGTTTTCACAGTGTTGACCATCTTCACACCAGGGGAAACCACAGCCTTTTCACTGATGTGGTCATCCTCCTTGAACATCAACAGAGTGCCAGCATTCGTACCGAGAGAGTTGAAGATGCTTGGACCGATCCTGTCATCGTCATCTAGCTGGACTCCCTGGAGCAGACAGAACCTGAAACCAATACCGAGGCAAGAGTCACGTTTCTTACACATTGACATTTCTACAGTGTCGGGCTCTGCACCACAATTGGTGTATTCCTTAGCACGCACATCGGTGAGGATCTTGATTGTGGGTTTAGGGTCCCCAAAGTGCCGGAGGCTATAGCTAACCACAGAGACAGCTTCTGCTCTAGTCTTGTCATCTATAATAACTCCACACATATCGGGGTACTTGGCAATCACAGCGCTCCTCACGGCCTCCTTGAAAGGTACTATTGTAGATCCACTCACTGGTTGTTGAGTGTGTACTGACATCTCATGGTAACTTCTCCCTTGAAATGAGAAATAATTAGCAGAAATAAATTACCTGAGCTAATTTCTCAGAAATTACAAGTGACCTTCCATTTAACAGGAACTTCATGGTGCTCCACACACTCTTATTATATGGAATACTTCACAGCCAGGAGTGTACAATAGTTATATATACAAGACCTATTTGTATACTGTTATGTGATAGGATATTATTATAGTGGTCTAATGGGATGGCTATAGATAACGCAAAGGGAAAATGACTTGCGTGGGACGCCAAATCCTAACCTGTGCTTGACTGACCGAGTTGTGGTTGGTATCTGGTGGGTGAGCGAGGGTAGGTGGCCGTGTAGGACGCCAAAAGACATTCTTCGTCAGAGGGTACTTCGTGGGACGTCATATCAAAACTGCGCGACAGAACATAAATTCACATACGTGAAGTTGAAGCAGGATAGCTACGCGCCTGTGGATTTGATACACTTTGTTCGAGCGTCACCACAATTATGACAATTGGGCTGTGAGAAAAATCAAATTCACACGACTTACTTTCAACTACTTTAAATAGTTTCAAGAGCGAATACAAAACTATAAAAACACTAGTCTGTTTTATCGACGAATAAGAAGTATAATTGAATAATCAGCGCTTATACAGATCAATAAACATAATAATACCGCACAGCGGGAAAATTCGGCGGGTAGGCCTAATTTGACTGGTCTGCCCGAAAGTTTTTCACAGTATTTTATTATTTATTATATAATTTAAGCTCAACGTTGATAACTGTTTTGTATAATATTGAGGAAGATTTGCTATGTAATCCAGCAACACAAAGGACCTATACACCGTGTGAGAGTGATACTGGAGAGATCCCGAAAACATGGCGACATGAATCCAAAAACTAATTTTGTTGAGGGATTGTATTGCATATGCACGATAAAATGGGGTACATCAGACATGTTTTAGACTAGATGACCAGCCAGAATATGTATGACATGTTTGTGTGTGTGCACAGATTCTTTTCAGCCATTGCTATATAGCATGTACATGCAATTCAACATGCACCATATACACTGTACACACAATACATTATCATAATATTATGTGGATCCAACTTTACGAACAACAACAATAATTATTACTGCATTGCTAAACATGTACAAAAACAGCTGTATATGGTCTGAACAATTAATAACTTTAAAGCAGTAAAATTCACATAAATAATATTATACTTACATATTAAATTAAAATATTAAAATATAGTAAATACACTTGAGTGAAATCAGACAGGTTCATTTTGTTTCATAAGGATGTGTGTTGTAGACGGAGTAGTCCCCCACTTTGGTGATATAGAGAGCCCAATTTGCACACAAGGGGTCTTTGACCCTCCTAACACTTGCTGCATACTTATGTAGTAACTTCACATCACTTGTGTCGTTGAGTTGAACAAGGTCGCCATCTTTATCTTTGAAGTTCAGAACAACTTCGCCATAAGGCATGGCTTCTCTGGAGAGGAGAAACGAAACAGTTGTGAACAAAAATGGCTTCCATTGCCTAGCAACCAGGTTACCACAGCATGACAATCTCCAGAAATGCCAAAGACTAAATTAAGATTCTTGTCCAAAGTTTCCAGCAAAGAAACATGTTGCAACATTCGAGATGGCTTACAGCACTACCCACATGTTTGTGTAGGGGCAAACATGTTGGAATGCACTTGAATTATGCCCATGTTAGCTGTGTGTACATGCTGCATCTACACACCCACACAATGGGACCCATATTAAGTTTGCTGAACGTAATCATGTGCATACGTACATGTACATACTAGTCATGTACACCCATTCCATAACCACCAAC
>OZ026556.1:532500-550000 GCA_964020155.1 Chondrilla cf. caribensis | reverse complement strand
GTGTGTGTACAGTACATACTGTAGTGAGGTGTGTGTACAGTAGGTACCATGTACGTACCATGTGCACATCTGAGCAGTCCTCAATGGCTTCCAAGACTTCGTCCAGTACAGAGTCGGCTAAGGTGGAGATTTCTGTAATGTACTTTGGATCAGAGCCGTACAACATATCGTTGGAGTCCACTGGGAGGGGACATAAGAAGAGTGGGTGTGTCTGGTACAAAATCACTGATGTTTTACACAATCGCAATTATCAAGCCGTGATCTATGTACAGAAACAAGCGCCTGCATATAACACACAAAGTACACCACACACAGTACACCACACACAGTACACCACACACAGTACACCACACACAATACACCACATGTTGCCACACAGACCAGGAGGCTAAGATGGGGTTGTTGGCCATATATAAACTCCCCCTTCCTGACTATCAGGTGCCTGAAGTTATCATTGAGGGCCAAAAATCGGGATTCTCTCGGTTTCACCACTCAGTAATGCACCAGTGTTTTCCCCAATCAAATTGGATCACCCTACCTAAATCCTGCCATACACATGTACATACTGTTGTGTGTGTGGGGGGGGGGAGGTGATGTGGGTGGGACAATGAGGTCAGTACAAGGGTACCATTGTGTATGGTGTAGATGTACTCCTCTTGACAGGACGCTGAGAGGTAGCAGAGGGCATTGCTGAACACCTCCACTTTGGCCATGGAGTGTGGCTGCCATCGATACTTCTTCAAAGCATTGAGCAGACCTCCAAAGAGGTAGACCACTCCAAGATCAGGGTTGTCAGGGACCACTAAGAGTGTTGCTAGGAAGTTGCGAACAAACACACTCAGAAGGGGCTCCGAAGATTGCCTCTTGTTATCAATCTCCACTAGTTCAGAGATCTCTGGGATTAGAGTGATGGCCGTTTTCAAGAAGGCATCTCCTAATAAAGGTGAACTGATGGTGTCATTGTCTACATAAGTACAGAAAATACACGTGTGTACATCACATGACTCGCATGTGACAGACATACCCTGGGATAAGGCTCCATTGGCGATGGCCACCCGTCCACTAATAAGGTAAAGATGCATTTTAGAAAACACACTGGAGAGAGATGGTATGGTGATGAAGGAATACGCAAAGCAAGCCTAAAATGAGGGAGAAGAGGATGGAGAAACAGGTTCAAGTCATATACTACAGAATGTGCATATATGTAGTATGTAGGTGAACACATACAAATACAGCCACACCCACCCGCATCAACAGACACACCCACATCAACACTGACACCCCCCAGATCCACATATTGTCAGCCACATCCACACACACCCTCCCTACCCGAACAAACGATGCTGTCTTTCCGCTGTGTGCCCCCTTCACTATGGTCCACGTTCTCATTGCAAGCTGGTTGACACACTGCACCAGATGGACCAGCACGCGGTCCAGGTTAGTGAAAGATGCCCGAGCATCGACGTAAAATGCAAGCTGCTGTTCAAAGTCTTGTCCAAAGCCCACCTACACAAACAAACACCCATCCTCTCAAGATAGGTGTCTAGCACACAGAACTGAACAACCACACTACAGTAAAACGTGAGCCACCATAAGCACATGGCTCACCAGAAGCACACAACTCACCAGAAGCACATAACTCACCAGAAGCACATGGCTCACCAGAAGCACACAACTCACCAGAAGCACATGGCTCACCAGAAGCACACAACTCACAAGCACATGGCTCACCAGAAGCACATGGCTCACCAAAAGCACACAACTCACCACAAGCACATGGCTCACTAGAAGTACACAACTCACCACAAGCACAAGGCTCACTAGAAGCACATGGCTCACCTTGGTCAGGAAAGAGTTGATGAGATGGGAAATCTGCCTGCACTCATCATCCAAACTCAATGCACTGATAGAATGGAAGACAATAAACTATCATGAGTTGTGTAAGGGAGTGTGAAGAGTGTGGAGTGTGACTGTGTGTAGAGTGTGAGGAGTGTGTAGAGTGTAGAGTGTGGAGTGTGTAGAGTGTAGAGTGTGGAGTGTGACTGTGTGTAGAGTGTGAGGAGTGTGTAGAGTGTTGATCATGAGAACATGAGTGCTAAATTATAATAGTGAGACCATCGAGTGGGTGTGTCTGTGGGTGTGTCCTCACCTCAGACTGTCATGCATCACCTTCCCGACATACATCATAGCATTCAGTATGACGGGGTCACTAGTGGAGTCCTTCTGGTGAAGGGCAAACGATTGAGCTATGGACCTACAGGCTTCCACCTTCATGGATTCTTTCTGCAGTAGATCTATGAATGGTAGGAACTTCTCCATCGCAAAGAGATCACCGAAGTTGTGTACATGGGCTAGGATCTTGGTCACCATTGACAACAGCTAAAAGGGGAGGAGACATGGTCAATTACTGTAATAAGACAGGGATTTCCTCATTTGACAATCTGTACCTGAGGATAATGACTCTCAAATGCTCTCTCCACTGTCATATGCTTAATGACATCTCCCAAGAAGTTGTTTATTTCACGTTTCTATAACAACAGTCAATAACCACTAAAGTTCAATTGTACCCAGTTGGTGGTGGGAACTCACTGTCAAGTGCTTGGACACATACTCAATCCAAATTTCTGCACAGGAAATATACTCCTGGAGAGACAGGAAGTTGAGTTTGAAAACAGGAAGTAAATTTGTACATTAAGCAGTGAATAATTATGTGAGAGCAAAGAACAGTACAAGTATTCATCAGGAAATATGTACACATGCACGCATGCACTCACACACACACACACACACACACACACACAGTTTACCTTTGGATCACTGAACTTAGTGACCACTTTCCAAACTTCTCTTAATAGAGGTAGTCGGCCATCTTGTGGTGGGTCAGCAAACACAACATTGCTCCCCAGTGTGGTGTACAATATGTAGCGAGGGTAACTGGTGTCCTCCAAGTCCTTGATCAACTCGGCAAACATCATACTCCTGAGAAATCACAAAAGATGAAATACATTTGTGTGTGCGTGCGTGTGTGTGTGTGTGTGTGTGTGTGCGTGCGTGCGTGCGTGCGTGCGTGCGTGCGTGCGTGCGTGCGTGCGTGCGTGCGTGCGTGCGTGTGTGTGTGCACTATACCTTGAAGCAATATACTCGGGACGGAATGAGGACATAACAGAATACATTATGAGCCCACGACAGCTGTGACAATGAGAGAACCACATCAAACATCATTCAATCACTACACCAAACACCACTAATCACTACAATAAACACAATTTATTGTTACAGTAAACACCATACAATCTTCCCATCAAACACCACTCATCTGAGACATCATGTACATACTGGAGGTTGTTTGGCAACTCCTTCAAATTAGTCAGTACTTCTTCCATGACACTCTGAAATAAGGGGAAACATGCACTATGTTTAAAGTGATGTCTCCAGACAATGAAATGACTGTATACTTGGGTGCAATACAAGAAATCTTCATGCCACAGTGTGTGTATACTTGGGTGCAATACAAGAAATCTTCGTGCCACAGTGTGTGTATACTTGGGTGCAATACAAGAAATCTTCATGCCACAGTGTGTGTATACTTGGGTGCAATACAAGAAATCTTCATGCCACAGTGTGTGTGTATACTTGGGTGCAATACAAGAAATCTTCGTGCCACAGTGTGTGTATACTTGGGTGCAATACAAGAAATCTTCGTGCCACAGTGTGTGTATACTTGGGTGCAATATAGCATCCAGTACCCATTCAGTGCTGTTGCAATGACCACTAGAGAGTTGGGGCACATACCTCGGAGCACCTGTGAGCCAAGCACTGGAATATCCACTCAAAAGCTGGTTCAAACAGCCGTGCATATCCCCTCATATCTAAGACAGGACGTAACAATTTGACAGCCTTGAACTTCAAGCTGCTGGACCATATGATGTACAGGGTGTGTTTGGTGAGTGCAGACAACTCACCAAGTCTCTGAAGTGCAAGGGTGTCCTGAATGGTCTCTGTAGCAAACTGCGGCAAGTTGTACAGCGTGTCCTTGTAGCAAGGAATGAGGTGATCCCGTGTTGCAGGGGCCACAGAAATACCAACCTGTGCGGGGGGGCGTAGAGTGCGAAAGAAACACATCATTGGACCCAGCCTTAACACATACATGTACATACTGTAGACAAAATGATTACTACACACTCACTCATTCACTCACACCCACTCACCTATCCACTCACACACCTACTCTTTCTCACACACAACACACTAACACACACACACACACACACACACACACACACACACACACACACACACACACACACACTCACTCACTCACCCACTCACCCACTCACCCTACAGAGATATGTTCTAGCATACGCTGCCACAAGAGGGTCTCCCATACCTCTGGTCATGTTGGAGAGCCTAATGAGAGCTTGGGTGTACTCTTTGTCAGTCAGGAACCTATAACACTTCAAAATGGCCGTCTCCGCATAGCTGGATACACCAGTCAAGACAAATATGATATATGTACTAAAATACACACTACACAACATGTAATGAAGATAAACACTGAACAACAACAGTTACGAGCAATAAAACAACAATATTGGCTGTTTAGTACTGGGAACGCAAACCAAAAGCAACAACAATGAACAGCAAAGGGGATACAATCTCGGGAGCATCTCTCGGATGCTAGCAATCTTGAAGAACCAGTTACGACAGGTTTCTTTGGCAGCAGCTGGTACTTGATCGGAAGTGAAGTCTTCTGTTCATACACATCAATAGTAAAAGTCAATGATAAACCAACACCAGATACAGAGGATACACAGTGTTGCAACACAGCAGTGGATTTCACATACTCACCTGGGAGGATAGTGGCCTCGTCAACTCCAGACTGGAATGATGACTTCTGCCGAATTCTTTCATACACGAGTTTACCTATAATGTGGTAGTATGGAAATAGTATGTATTACTGTGTGTGTGTGTGTGTGTGTGTGCGTGCGTGCGTGCGTGCGTGCGTGTGTGCATGTGTGTGACACATGAGAAACAGTCAAAACATACCAAAATTATCCAGTATTTCTGTGATAAGCACAAACTTGCTAGGATAAAACTGAATGACTGCTGTATCAGTGAGAAGCTTTGCACACTGTGAAAAACATCAAAACAAGAATGAATAAAAGTGTATGCATGTGTCAGTGTGTGCACAGGTGCGGTGTGTGTGTGTACACATACGTACATGTGTACGTGTGTGCACACATACAGTATGTGTCCACATAGACTGTAACCATTACTAGAGCACACCTGAATGGCTATCTTGAGAGATTTCACTTTCTGCTCTCTCTCCCAAGCTGACTCCAAATTTTTGTTCAACTGGTCAATTTTAGCAACATACTCCTTCTGATTGAGAGTGAGTGTCTCTCTCACCGAACCCTTCACAAACGTAAGGACGTCACTCAATAAGACAAAATACATCAAACTTAAACAACTCCATACATACAGATGCACATGTGTGGGGGATGTACATACATACACAGGGACCACATATACCAACCATGTATGTACTCCACCATCAAATACACAGAGTATGTACCTCCTCAAAGTCGTCCAGCTGCTCAAGACGATGTTTGAAGGTATCAGCAGCTGCAGCTTGAGCCTTTGTTTCCACTGCATGGCGGAGGTGGGGGAGGAGTGATGAAACGACAACATGCGAATGATGTAATGAATTCAACATAACTCACGTTTCTCTTTGTCTTCGCTGCTCAAGAAACTCTACAATTGGAGAAGCACGGTCCCAGTAAACTCGGTGACTATATCCGTAAAATCCGATGAATTTTACATACACGCATAACATCACTGTCCAGTTACATACGTACACTGTCAATACACAATATGTACAAACTGCACATGTAGCCCAACACATTCATCTCACTGTTGTGATGGATATTTTCTCGGATGTTGTGTACTTGCTGAGAATATTGGTCTTGCGAGAACTCCAAGGTTCAAAGTCTCCTTCCAAGACATTTTGGTCGTCCTAGTGTGTGTGTGTGTGTGTGTGTGTGTGTGTGTGTGTGTGTGTGTGTGTGTGTGTGTGTGTTGTGTGTGCGTGCGCGTGTGTGTGTGTGTGCATGTGTATGTGTGTGTGTGTGTGTGTGTGTGTGTGTGTGTGTGTGTTATATATGTGTGTACAAGAAGTAAAACACAATAATATGGTAAAGAGCTGCAGCTTCTATTGATAGTCACAATGTGCCCAAGTTTCAAGTGACATGACCATCACATGTAAACCACATGACAGTCACATGCAACAGTTACTTTGCCAGAGACCATTGTGAGCTTACTTTCTGTTTTGATGGAGACTTGGACGTGGCAGCATTGGTAGTGGGCGTGAACAGGGCTGCTGACAAAGGATCCCGGATCGAGAGTGGGTCCATTACACCCGAACTGAGCGGATCAATGAATCCACTGGAAAGGGGGTCCTTCACTTTTGACGTTTCTTTCTTCGCAGTTTTTTCCGTTCCTCTTCCAACCTTCGTTGTGTCAACGGTCTGATTGGCACAAATGAATGTTGTGTAAAGAGGATAATAGAATCAGATAGCAAACAAACAACAATAAACTGCAACTCCGTCATTGTATGATGTAGAACAACAACCTTGATGACAGTGAGAAGAGGATGAGTTTCTGTAGGTTCAAACTTCGGACATTGTGAACGTCTTTCTGCTTCATAGTTCCTTTTGGTCGGTCTCCTATGGATGTCACAGTGAACCATGGAACATTAATTTGGGTTAGTCATGTACGCGAGCTGACAAGAGGGCTCAATTATCAAAGAAGTTACTAAGATAAGACGCAGCACTCACCAGCCGTATTTCGGAGAGGCCATTGTTGGGCGTGGTCACAATCACGTGCATCCAATCACTTGTATATGCATGACAATGTATAATCCTGCTAAATCGATCATGCATTTTCTCGAACTAAAAAATAAAAAGGCCATCCACTTCAGGCTCCTCGATGTGTTCTATTCAGTAGCTGCCTATACTACTCCATACACTCGTACAAACTCTTTCATCATTGACCACAGTGACCCCATTATTGTGGGTGGTGGGCATAACAGTGCATATCGTCTACTAAGTTTACATGATTAAATTATACAAATCATTTGTACAATACACACACAATGAAGTTCAATTTACAGACACTCGTTCATGGCCTCGTCTGGATTGCAGTAAAAAGACAATTACATTTGTTGAAAACCTAGCTAATCGATGTCCATTTTGACCTGCTTTGGGTTGTCATGGATACCAGTCATACCTGGCTGTTTAGCACTGGGAACATCATTCATAGACTGAAAGGATTGCAACATAACCAATCACTATTGCATCATCACTGACTCAGATACCTACGTATGAATGACTCACAGTTAGAATGAGAGCTTGGAAAGGAGAACAGAGACTACCAAATCTCTGTGTGGACTTCAAGTCAACACCAGAGTAGACATTTCTCCTCTCCTTCCGTCCCTTCATACGTTTCACAAGCTGATCTCTGTATGGTTGTCCTAAGGTGTTCTGGAGTGAAGTAGGAAGAAATATTGTGTACATGTGTGTGTGTGTGTGTGTGTGTGTGTGTGTGTGTGTGTGTGTATGTGTGTGTGTGTGTATGTGTGTACAAGGTTCGCAATCGTACGAACACACAGTACATACATATGTATGTATGTACCTGGTCCTTATCTGAAGAATGAAGTGTTTTTGGCAATTTGAAACTCGATGAGCTGGATTCACTTAGTCTATCGTTGGACAGACTTGTCTCCAGGATGGTCTCCTCTTTAGTGGGTGAGACGAGTTTGTCTTTAGTTTGAGGAGAAGCAGTCCCGGGAGTACCAGTTTGTGACTTCCTTGCACTCACAGACGACACACTGCTGGTATGAGCTACGCAGACAGAGGAAGATCAAATCATCACACACACACACACACACACACACACACACACACACACACACACACACACACACACACACACACACACACACACACACACACATGAACCACAGATCACTGTATGGTTCATCCATTTCATTCACACTCACACATTCTTGAAACGGAGGACTTCGAGAGGTGCATCTCTCCCCAGGGGGTTCTAAGGCAACAAGATATATACGTAAATATGTGTATACAGTGAGTTACGTAATCTGCCACAATTCCTTTCAGGAAAACATGTCTGATTAACTGGATATTACAATTGCTTACATAACATTACTACATTGGTACTGGGAAAGTGTGGCAGATAAAAACTTAGGTGACAAAAGCAGTGGCAGATTAACGAGAATTCACTGTACATACGTACATACATTCAGACATGTATGTGTGTATACAATAGGCATGCTGACAGAACTGCTATGATCAGTACAAACAACCCACTTTGGGTGCTGGAAAGTGCTAGGAGATTCCAAATTCCAAAGTTTTTCTTGTCCAAAAGTCCCTATGAAGTGTCCCTGTAGAGTCCACAGCCTCACGGTTGCATCCCCCGAAGAGGAGAGGATCAGTGGCTGAGTGGAGTGGTCCACATACTGTACACTAGTGACCTCGGCACAGTGGGCACTCCAACTGCTGACAACCACAGGATGACCATAGTGCTATGAGTGGTAGAGAGCATGTATGTACATACGTATAATATGTATGTGTGTACGGTATACTCTATGACTCTCAAACACTTAGTGATCTATCTGGAAATTTATATTTATGCGTACCTACATATGTTCACACAAACTACTACCTATGCATGCACACATCTGTGCACATACAGTACATACGTATATAGTTATGTGGATAGCCACTAAGGACTCACTCTTCCAGACACCATGCAGTAGTCTCTGATATCGAAGATGGATATCGATCCCCCAGTGTCCCCGGCTACCAGGTGATGGTTCTGGTGGTCGGTGGCCAGAGCCATCGCGTGCTCATCTTGGTTCAGAGTGAGAGGAAACGATCCGACAGGTTCCTCTGACCCAAAGAGGTCCCAAAAGCTTCCCTCTCCGTGGTCACTAGAGATAAGTATCCCACAACCACTCAACTTGCTTCTCCCTCGATTTTGAAGAAAGAGCACATTGTCGATAGGCGATCTTTTCAGCTGGGTCCTGAACACACAGAATGATACCATGTTCATATTCAGTGGAGAACAGTGACAGCTTGGAAAACATACGTACATACACATACATACATGCATACATACATACATGAATACATACATATGTACGTATGTATGAAATTAATGATGAGTGAAAATACTGTTTTTCACTACTACAGTTGAACTGCTTCACAAGAGCACTGTTTAAGGACAGTCTCCCTATAGCAACATGTCTTGTAGGCACAGATGTACGTAGGTAGGTATTCACAAATATGGTAATTGTATTAGTTACAACAGCAAACTGGTTGTAATGGCAGGGGAGTTAGGTAGAAAGGGCAATATTGTAAAGAGGTCACCTGTACTGCAACAAGTGAACATACGTACAATGCAAACTCAAGTATAGGGACTGGTACACTCAAGTATAGGGACAGGTACACTCAAGTATAGGGACAGGTACACTCAAGTATAGGGACAGGTACACTCAAGTATAGGGACAGGTACACTCAAGTATAGGGACAGGTACACTCAAGTATAGGGACAGGTACACTCAAGTATAGGGACAGGTACACTCAAGTATAGGGACAGGTACACTCAAGTATAGGGACTGGTACACTCAAGTATAGGGACAGGTACACTCAAGTATAGGGACAGGTACACTCAAGTATAGGGACAGGTACACTCAAGTATAGGGACAGGTACACTCAAGTATAGGGACTGGTACACTCAAGTATAGGGACAGGTACACTCAAGTATAGGGACAGGTACACTCAAGTATAGGGACAGGTACACTCAAGTATAGGGACTGGTACACTCAAGTATAGGGACAGGTACACTCAAGTATAGGGACTGGTACACTCAAGTATAGGGACAGGTACACTCAAGTATAGGGACAGGTACACTCAAGTATAGGGACAGGTACACTCAAGTATAGGGACAGGTACACTCAAGTATAGGGACAGGTACACTCAAGTACAGGGACAGGTACACTCAAGTATAGGGACTGGTACACTCAAGTATAGGGACAGGTACACTCAAGTATAGGGACAGGTACACTCAAGTATAGGGACTGGTACACTCAAGTATAGGGACAGGTACACTCAAGTATAGGGACTGGTACACTCAAGTATAGGGACAGGTACACTCACGATGCTAGTTTCAATTTATAAGTGGACATCCTCCTACTAGCTGGTCGAGACTGGAAGTAATTGCTGCAAACAGAACCTGCTCCAGTCCTGAAAGAGGCACAGCTTGCCTTCCGAAGGTTTCTCCTAGAAAAGATAAAAAATTTACCCATGAAGACACACACAGTACATACGTACCTAACAACACACACAGAGCATAAATACATACGTACTTTATACACATACAAAGTACAGACATAAACGCATAATATATACGTGTATGCATATACACAGAATAGACCTACGTACACACACATACATATGTACACACAGAATAGACCTACATACACACAGTACAGTAGGACATAATACACCTGGTAAACACCTACATAGTAGCATACACCTGATGTACACCTACAAATATGGGTATACCAGACACACTCACGATGGGTCAAATGTTGCAATACTGATTGACTGGGAGTGGAACTGGCGTACAAGTTGTGTGTTTTCAATGTTCCACACACGTATGATCCCATCGAAGCTTCCAGTAGCAAGAAATCTTGGGTGGAGGTAAGATACACAGAGAATATCGTCATCATGCTTCCCACTATCCTCCCAGCCTTCCAGTGGTCTTGCTTCAAAGGACTGAAGGACAGATTGCAGTGGATCAGCAATTGTTCATCAACCAAAAAATGCAAAAATTTTAAAATAGCATAATTTTCATAATAGATCCATGCAGCTACGTACATACATACATACGCACACACACATACATATGTACATACGTAGACATAGACACCACTGACTCACATCCTCATCGTCCGGGAACACGGTGACCTGCTTATTCCAACCCACAGTCAATATCTGCCTCTTATCTGCCACACCTACAACACCCGTCACCTCTGTCTTGTGGGCATGGTGGAGCACCTTGAGACACTCCCCCGTGGTACTGTTCCACACCTTGACCTCCCCGTACCTTGTACCCGTGATGAACCTGCGACCGTCCCTGTCCACCACCATGCAAGTGATTTCATGGTCACCGTGGCAATGTGGGAAATGGAGGACTTTCCGTCCGGTATCAATGTCCCAGACAGTCACAGTGGATCCCTCACTGCCCACCACCACCTGAGGAGGAACAAAATACCAGTATTTGCAGATGTAGGTTAGTACACACAAACAGAAATGCGTATATAGTATATAAGTACATATGTAGTATACCAGTATACAGTATGAGTCGTATGTATGTACGTATGTACATGTACAGGTATACGAGTGCATATTTACATATATACATACGTACACAGGCATGATGGTACAGATACGTACGTATAATATACACCTACAGGTAGGTATAGTACTGTATTTACATAAGAATACCCTCCTCTATGACATACATACATACGTACGTATGAACCATACATGTCCACAGGCTGCCTTACTTGCGATAGTAGAGGGCTGTAGAGAGCAGAAGTGATAGGGGCACTGTCTGTAGTAACAGTGCCTGTCTTGCTGTAGCTACCAGGTATACCCAGCTCGTACTCAGCGAGGAACTCGTTTGAGGTTGCCACTAGGGAGGGTATCCGGGACTTGAACCCGGGGAACAAGGACCTAGCACCATGGTCCGGGAGACGCTGGATGAAAGGGAACTTCACCCCAATGACTTGAATGAGGCAGTGCTCGTAGAGGTCCCAAGCACACAAGACCTGAAAGAGAAGGAGGCAACATGTGTGCACACAAGATGATACATATACGTGGCTTGGATCATGGGTAGTGTTGAGAGCAGAGGGAGGAATATCTAGAGTGAATAACATGCACAGGGGCTCTCAGAAGCAGGTCAAGCAATACACTGCTCCATGCACATGTTAAAACACTCCTACTGCCATACCAAAGGATGGAACATTCGTTTCTTACTTATAGTATCATAGATACAATACGCATGTACACAAGAGTGAACTCCATCCAGTCCACAGAACTCACTCCGTCTTGTGAGAAGCTGAACAGCAATCCAAGCTCCCGACAGATGACCAGGTCCAGGATTGTACTGACATGTTTCTGGAGGTAGGCAACTGGTTTGGCTGTGACGTAGGGGTTCCACAGCCTGACAGCATGGTCCATCCCACCAGTGGCAAGGAGGGGGAGGTCACTGTCATAAGCAAAGCATTCCACACCCTACAGTACAGTACACAGTGCCACTGTGAGGTACAGGTAAGTGCATGCATATACATATAGTATACGTATGTAGGTACACAACACACACACACACACGCGCGCGCGCGCGCACACACACACACGCGTGCACACGCATACATGCGCACACACACACACACACACACACACACACACACACACACACACACACACACACACACACACACACACACACACACACACACACACACACACACACACACCTTCCTTATCCTAAACTTGTATGGATTTTGCCGAGACATGAGATCCTTGATAACAAGTGACGGTTGACTCGATGAACAAGAGATAATGGTGTGGTTGTCAGGTAGGTATTGTATCCTCCTCACCCATTCCGTGTGCACACCTGGGAATACCTGGTGGAGCACGTGTGGAGACTGCTCTGGCAGCATCTACGCACATGGGGAGGGGTTAGGTTATGAACCAGTGTACTGGTAACAATACTGGCTGGATGACGAGATATACATATGCATGTACATGCATGTGAACTATTACCACTGTTAGCAACACATACGTACGTATGCATATATGTATGTCTCAGGCTTGCAAACTAGACTTTATTCCCCAGTTCATTGTTTGGACCAGGCGATTTTAGAAAAAGTGGGATAGTCTCCACTGGAATCACTCACATTGTAGCTGATCCGTGGAGTAACACCCCTGGACTTGCGATTCTCCACCACAAACAGATGCAAGCAGGCATTGGCGAATGTGAGAATATGCACGTCTCCATTCTCATCTCCGTACAGCAGGGTGGATGGGCCTCCTTGGGACTGCATGTATGTAGCACATGAACACATGTAGACATGTGACCAGAGAACAGTCACAACATACGTATTCACCATTGATATCCAGGGGACACCACCACTAACTCACCTTCTCATGATAACAGAGGCAGAGGGGCACATATGGGAGGTCTGTTGTGAAGGATACCAAAACACATACTGATATACACAGATATGTACATATGTACATAAATATGTATGTCCATACACACGTGGATCATAAATGTGAATGTAGATATTTATATACGTACGTATGTGTGTGAATACGTTCTGTAAGTACATGGATATACACAAGTACTGTACATACACACACTTGTCGGTAGGCTGGCTCACCGAAGACCTTCACCCTGATGGTGCGGCCTGTGCCTACATTGGAGGGTATGTCGTGGAACTGCAGCTCCCTCTTGGTCACGGCCAGCACCAGCTTGGAGCAGTTCTCCATGACAACACAGTCGGTCACCATGACCCTGCTCTTCTTGACGGATCCAGTGAGTAGAGGAGCAACATTGGGCTCCTCCTCAGAGGCATCAAACCCGTGTTGGAAGTGGAGGGAGGGTGTCCACACTCCAACAGAGGCATCCTGCCGGGCAAGGGAAAACACATTACACCGTATAATATATGTACCATGCACTGTGCATATGCATGGTACATATATTATTCATTCATCTACGTATGTGTGGAACTTGGATCTTTCTTTTTACTTATCTTTGTATCCTTCTATTTTTCCGTTTCTTTTTGGTGGGCGCCTAGTATAGTAGCCCCCAGGGCTGAAGGCTTACCCACATTAAATAAGATTCCATATCCACAACCATGTACGTATGTACGTTCATTCTCTTGGACATAAGCAGATATGTATGCATGTACATACGTACGTACATACCTTGCAGACTGTCAGTACTCTTGCTGGACCTTGGATACTCACAATTCGGCATATTGTCTCCTAAGTCATGACCAGAAAATACACATACACATACACATACAGGAACACATTATCTCCACCATGCATGCAAATATAGCCAGTAACTATAACATGCACACACACACGCACACACACACACACACACGCACACACACACACACACACACACACACACACACACACACACACACACACACACACGCACACACACACACACACACACACACGCACACGCACACACACCTTGCTATACATATTTTTGATCCTCGGGAGGTCCTGGAATGGTGGGGTCTTCTGCTTCAGACTGTCTTTCTCAAAGTACTGAGCCAACATGTAGGAGCAGAATGCCTCCCAGTCCACAAGCCCATCATCAGGCACACCCATCTTCAGGCAGAAAAAAGCAAAATGTAACCAGTGAGGTACGTACTATGTATGGTACAATTTTTACAGATACGTTCATAAGTAATATCTAACAACACTTAGGATATGTCCACACAGTATATACCATGTATGTATGGTACTAATCATACAAAACTGAACGTTTTACGGGCGTACCCATTTTCTGAAAACACACGAGAGAGAACATGCGGCTGATGTGTGTATGAGTGGTACATTGGAGAACATGCGGCTGATGTGTGTATGAGTGGTACCTTGGAGAACATGCGGCTGATGTGTAGCTCCAATGAAGTGTCCTTTAGCAAGCACTTTATCTCCTGTCCAAACTCATCTTTCGACAGTTTCTTACCACTGATGTTCCTTGAACTCAGGGCTCCAGCGAATACCTCCTTCAGCTCCTCTAACTGATCGAGCGTTAGCAGCTCTTCGATCCGGGAGCTCTTGCTACGAGGAAGTACAATCGATAGAACTGAGATAGTCGAATCAGTGAAGAATCAAACAACATAAAAAAACGAAGAATAAAATAGGATTTGTCTCAAGCAAGTACGTCGACCCCATAGCCACAGGATGAAACTTGACTGGTCTACCCGTGAAAGGTAATAGAGTGAACTGAACCACACGACCCGCAGATTTGTTGTCGTGGTGTAGATAAAAGTGGACTCACTTTGTAGAACGATCGCCATAGCCGTTGCTAACTTTCTCCTGTAGGTGTGGAGACGAGAGAGTGTACCAATATAATATCATCACACAAAACGCCGCTACAAGCACTAGTAGAGTGCCACCACTTGACACAGACCATAGTACGGCACACTAGAGAATTGCAATGCGTGAGTGACTTCAAGTAAGATCTATAAACTCGCCATTATGACTCGATTATTGAGAGGACTCAGGGTATGGAGAGGACTTTATCACAAGTAGCTATGACTAGAGGTGTATTCGTTATAGTTATATACTGTAATGGATGGAAGCAACTCGCACTATGTGCTATTTACTGGTTGAAGGGGAAGGTGGCACATAATATAAAGCTTCATCTAATCTTTGTGTGAGTGTTTACGTACCTCTTCACATTCGGCCTCCATTTTTTCATGACATTTCCATGACAACCAAACGAATTGTCGGAATTACTGAAAGCACCTCCGACTCAATAATCATTATAATGCATAAATAATAATGCACATACTTTTGTATGTATATTCAAATATAAGTGTAATACGCCTTGTGGTGACTTCCCAGGTGATTGCATTTTTCAAAGTAAGGGTTTTTAACCCACTCGCATCCAGCTACCGCAACCAAACTGTCCATCACTCTACAGGTCAAATGAGAAAGAGAAGAAGAGGCAGTATGAACAATGTATCCGAGAGGTTGAACATGCCTCTTTTACACCGCTTGTGCTTTCGGCCACTGGCAGTATGAGAAAAGCAATGGAATGTCATGACATTTAAAAGATTAGCCGCTATGATTGCTGAGAGAAGAGACCAGCCATACGTACAATCAAACCATCAGTTTAATCAGATGTATGATAAATTTCTTGCTACTAAGATCAGAGCTCAGATGCATCAGAGGAACGCGATCAACAATTGCAAATCCAATCAAGAATCCACCTGCCATTGACATGATTACAGATACAACATAATATGTTGATTCTTTCATAATTCTGTTTACGTCCCCAGCTAGGTCTTGTGAAATATCAGCTGCAGGTTGACACGTCCCATTTCCCATGAACTAAGTATATATATGTTGCTCAACGCTTCTCTCCCATGCTTTTAAAAATATTAATATCAATGCTATATATAATTGTCATAATTTCCCCTCAATTACAGTACACACCTATATATGTATATTACAATTTGATCCACCAGTAGAACCATGTACTCGAAGTTATTCTAGATGATTATACATAATATTATATGTAGATAGATACATAATTACTAAATACAAGTTGTTCTTTCAAAAGAGTCTGAACGACATACATTAAAACGATATTATGACAGATATATACACACTGTTAGGTAGAGAGGTGAGCAATAATGTCATGGCCATATTGAGCTAGTCATTAAGCTGGCACAGACTAGCCACTCCTCTGTTGATCCAGTGGTTCTGTGGCTTGTCTGATGGTAGATGAATGGTTAGGACGTAGTTGGTTGAGTGTCCAGTGGTGGACAGCGTTCCCCTGCGAGCACTAGTCTTGTACACAGGGCAAGCATAGGTTGGCCTGGGCTTAAACTTGGACCTCTCTCCCGGTTGGAGCCATAGCTGGTGGCTGCTAAGGATTAAGAAGCACTATTATTTGCTTGTCCACCCCAGACAGTGTACACCTACTCACCATCCAACACACACACTATTAAATAGTAAAAGGCAAGTAAGTAGGTGCCACACACAGCACCATCCAGCACAACCAGGACACACGGTACACATACAACACATACAGTACACATACAACACATACAGTACACATACAACACACCAAGTAATACAGAAAACCTACAGCACACGTGGTACACATACTTACAACACACACAGTGCAGATACAACACACCCAGTACAAACAGTATATGCATACAATACACACAGCACACATACAACACACATGCACAGCATAGGTCATGCTTAAAGGATACAATTGGCAGGGAGTCATAGAGGCCTTTTGGTCGCGATTCTCCAAGTACCTTAGCTTCCTTGTCCCACCGTGCACCCTCAAGAAACAGTCCCTACCAGCAACAAGCACATGTCAGATGTCATGTGGTGAAGGTAATGTGGAGGTGAGGATGATAGTGAGGGTGATGGTGAGGGTGAGGATGGTGCAGGTGAGGATGATGGTGAGGGTGATGGTGGAGGTGAGGATGATGGTGAGGGTGATGGTGAGGGTGAGGATGGTGGAGGTGAGGATGATAGTGGAGGGTGAGGATGGTGGAGGTGAGGATGATGGTGGAGGGTAAGGATGATAGTGGAGGGTGAGGATGGCGGAGGTGATGATGATAGTG